>WKFP01014181.1:713293-723562 GCA_011057875.1 Pterocles orientalis
CCCTGCCTGCTCCCTGCCTGCGCCCTGCCTTCCCCCCCCCCAAGGAGACGCCCTGCCAGCCAGGAGCTGCTGCTGTTGCTGCGTTCTGCCCCCAAACCATCTCTGAATGGCGCTGCTGCCTCAAGGGGGTGGTGAGACCCCAGAAGCAGCAGAACATCTGCTGAAGATCACATCTGCACGGCGGTGGTTGGACCGTCTCTGCTCCCTGGTGCAGACGTGTTCACCTCTGGAGGGGTGTTTGGCTCCGAGCAGCCCCTTTCCCAGCCATACTCCCAGCTGTATGGGGGTCCTGGTGCAGCTTTGTCTGGTGTCATCCCATGGATGAAGGAACCTGGTTAGTGGAGGGGGGCAACAAGAGGCCTTCACAGGCACAATCTTTCACGCCAAGACCCCTCACATGTGTTTTGCTGGAGTTATATTTCTGCTTCTGGGTATGCAACAGAAATCTCTTCTCCCCAAAATGCAGGAAAAAGAGGTGCCAGGGTGCTCCCTGGAGAGAAGGAGCTGAGAGCGATCCCATCAAGGGGTGGTGATGGCAACCCTGAACTTAGAGTAGCTTCATCTCTCATCTTCAATCTGCTTTTTCTCACCTTGAACTAGTTGCCTTGCACTTAAAAAAAAAAATAAAGACATCTTTTTAGCAACACAAAAAATGCTTGAGCATTTGGAATGACTCCGATCCAATTTCCTTGCACAGCTGTTCCTCTGCGGGTGAATTTGGTCGGCCTTGGCAACCTGGGGGCTTCCTGGAGGAGTGACTCGGTCACCAGGGAGTGCTGTGGGGTCCCTCCTGCTGCAGAGGAGCTCAGCACAGCCCATGAGGGTCCTTCTGCAGAGCTCCTCAAGCCTCGCAGGGATGGGCCAACCTGTCCTCCTGCCAAGACCTGAGTGCAAGAGTTCACAGGAGGGAGATGGAGTCACACCAGTTCTCCAGCATGTTCCATGCTAAAAGCAACCTTGTGCATCTAAGAACCAGGACACAATGCCCAGATGTGCTGAGTGGCAATTTGTTCCTGGTTGCCCATAACCAGACCTTGCAATAAGACCCCAGCACCTCACTTCCACCAGGCGGTTTATCTGAGCTGCGTTTGGGTTGTTCTGGTGCAGTGATGGATGGACAGCCGCCGCTGTGTGCAAGCAGCCAGAGGAGCAGAGCCCCCCGGCCACCTCTGGGCTGGCAAGGGAGTGGGATGGGGTGACAGGACAGCCACCCCCACAAGACGTGAGGCCACTGCAGTGTGTGCTTCCAGAATATCTTGTCCAGACCTGGGGCCCCCAGCACAGGAAGGACGTGGAGCTCTTGGAACGGGTCCAGAGGAGGCCACAGAGATGACCAGAGGCTGGAGCACCTCTCCTGTGAGGAAAGGTTGAGGGAACTGTTCAGCTTGGAGAAGAGAAGGCTCTGGGGAGACCTCATTCCACCTTCCAGGGAAGGGAGCCTACGAACAGGAGGGGGAGCGACTGTTACAGGGGTTGATAGTGACAGGACGAGGGGGAATGGTTTTAAACCAAGAGAGGGGAGATTTAGGTTGGAGAGGTGGAAATTTTTCACCGTGCGGGGGGTGAGGCAGTGGTCCAGGTTGCCCAGAGAAGCTGTGGATGCCCCATTCCTGGAGGGGTCCAAGGCCAGGTTGGCCAGCCTGCTCAAGTGGTTGGCAACCCTGCCCACAGCAGGGGGTTGGAACTAGATGATCTTTGAGGTCCTTTTCAACCCAGGCCGTTCTATGATTCTATGAATATCCACAGCTTCAGAGACAAGAAAACTTGGGAAACCCCAGAGAAAGTAATCTGTCGTGGTGGTAGCATCACCTCTTACACTGTCAGAACATGACCCGTCTGGAGCAGAGCTGCAGAGTGGCTCTCAAAAGCACAGAAGCAAAAATCTCAGCAAGAGGAACAACCTTTATGGGGTCTATTTGCCAAGTCCTGCCTGGAATTTTTCCAACTTTACCATTTGAGTCTGAAATTTTCCATCCTGGAGTCTTTTTCTTCCCAAGTTTCAGTGCAAACAGTCCCAGCCAGAGGGAGAAGGAGCACCGAGAATGGGGCAGCCAAACACCCAGAGGTCTGCTGGGGGCGAAGGTGCCTTTGGTCAGAGCAGCAGATGAGCTTTCAGAGAGCAAGCTCACTTTTTCCAGCTCTATCAGCAGCTCTAATGAGAGAAAATGACTGTTTGGCTTGCATTAAGAAAAAAAAAAAAATCTGTCACTCCAGTGGAAAGCTGTCACATTGCCAGCTTGTGGAACAGGGACTTGGAGTGTTGCCTTCTCCTGTCCCCAGGAAAATCTGCAGAAATTTGGCCGGTGACGTTGAAAAATTATTTGAGTTCTCATACCGTCAGGGCGCGAGTTTTGGTGGTGGCTGCCAGCTGTGCTGTCCCAGGCCTGGTGTCCTCTCACTGTCCCCGGTGGGAGCATCCTCCCGAGCATTGGGAAGGGCTCTGTCCTGGGCTCTCCCTTGCCCTGCGGTCCTGAGGTGGCTGTGACAGCTGTGTGACAGCATGAATAGGGCTCAGGGTTGGCAGAGCAGCATCTCCAGGTCAGCCTCCCCCTTGGAGGAGCATTAGGTCAAGCCGTGGCTTGAGTCCGTCTGAGGAAGGATGCTCCCTTTGACACTTCCTTGGGCAAAGAATTAAGAAATAACGTAAAAATGTGACGAGAAGGCACCTGCAATGTGCAAAATGAAGCCGTGCAACCACCAGTGAAAGAAGGGATCCAGCCTTGGAAAAAATCGTCATTTCTGGGCAGTAAAATGCATCTTGAAATGCCGCTCGCTCTTCCTCCCCCCTCCCAGGGATGGGGGAGAGAACTAAAGGGCTGAAGGGAAAAGAGATTTGTGGGTTGAGATAAGAACACTTTAATAACTAAACAGCAATAAAACTGAAAATAATAATAATAGTAATATAAACACATATACAAATGAGTGACACACAATGACACTGCTCACCACCCCATGGCCAAGGCTCAGCCTGTTCCTGATAATGACCCTGGAGCAGGGAGAGTCCTGAAACCGCAATCCCAGAACAGAGATAAGAGGCGGGTGTCAGAGAGACCAAGATAACACCAAGAGAGGGGTGACCCCAAAAGAGAGATGACCCGGAGAGAGAGAGCAAGAGAGAACTTCTGGATAGATCCTCATCTCTACCCTGGCCATGCCGGGCATGGTATGAAACAGACCATTGGCCAGTTTGGGTCTCAATCCTAAACTTAGGATCAAATCCTGGAGTAGCAATTGGTGCTGTGCTCCCTCCCAGCTCCTCCTGCCCCTGCAGCCACGGGCACAGCAGAGACGCTGGAAAGTCCCTGAGTGTCCTGGCAGCAGCTCTGCCCATCAGTGTGTGATCAGCTTCTCCCCAGCACAAACCCCAACAGCCTCACACGAGCTAACTCCATCCCAGTCAAACCAGGACACACCTGTGGATATTAGAGATCCAAAGGTGGGTGAACCCTCTTTGAGCATCCCCTGCGGTGCTCAGGTCAGGAGCAGGGGCTGCAGGGGAGATGGAGGAGGACAAGAGATGTGGCAGATGTGGAGCCCGGATGGAAGCAGACGGGGACAGAGCGTGGTGCCCAGCTGGTCCGACAGACGATGGATGGTCGCACACTGCCACTGGCTGTGCTCACCGGGGCGGGAGGGAGGCACAGCCAGTACTGGCAACCAGCAGCCTCAGTCACTTTTCTCTTAATGTGTCCCAGAAGGCCACAGTCCTCCCCTTCCAGGCTGTGCCTGGATGTCAGAGAGGTCACGGTGCTGGTGGGAGACCACAGGACCCTCAAGCAGCCTCCTCTCCACCTCTGGGACCTGTCAAGCCCCTTGTTCCCGGTGTTGGAGGCTGAGAACGGAGAGGTGAAATGACCCCAGAAAAGTCTATCTATTTTCAATTCTATTTTCTGGGGTTTTTTTCTATTTTCAGCCTTTATGGGATCTTGCACTCAGAGGGGAGCGTCAGGCCCTTTCCCTGGGTGCTGTCCTTTTGCAGGGGGCAGGTCAGTGCTTCCCTGGGACAGGAGAATAAGGGAAAAGCATGAAGCTTCCTACAAAGCATTTGCCTGTGCAAAGGAGGAAGGCAGGAAAACGACACAAAAATAAAGGAAACAGAACAGCTCTTCCCCTTTCCCTGTGGACATCTCAGGAGCACGAGGTGAGAAGGAACATTTTTCTTTCTACTTTTTTCCACTGCAAGAGAAGTCCAAGTGCCACTCAGCGCTACCTGCTCTCAATTAAATACATGGAAAGTTAAGAAGCAAAAATAAGTGACACTTGGCAAAAGGCAAGTCTCAATCGGCTGCTGCGAGCTGGGAATCGACCCATTCCCAGAATCAGCCTGAAACCAGTTTCAGAGAGGTCTCTGGGCAGTGGACACCCAGGCTCTGTGACCAAAGGGGCTTTGCTGGGGCTGTAGCAGCCCTCAGAGTGATGAGGTTTTGCTGGGAGACATCTCTGCTTCCCCAGGCACAGTAATTAAGAGCGTATTTTTAGAAAAACAAGCCACCGCATTGATCAATAGGGAACAGTCAGGTTCTCAAAGGTATGGGTGGCTTGAGTTCATCTGCTACAGCATTGAGACTGCTGCCTCTCCCGAGTCCAATGACGTCTGGTTGCCCCCAGATTGCTGCAGGGACCCCTGTCCCAAATCCCCAGTACACTGGGCTCCCACACCCGCACCTGGGAACTCTTCAGCTCGGCTCAGCGTGGGCAGCCCGGCTCCGTGGGCCTGGCCAGGGGATGCTCCTTCCAGGCAAGGGCTGCAAAAAGAAGTAAGGGGCTCCATAGTAGCACCACCTCGGAGCAAGCTGAGAGGTTTGGGAAGACGCTTGCTGGCAAGATGTCCTTGGATGCAACCAACCCCAGCGGTGGCCAACTCAGGGCACACACCTCTTGATGATGGCAGAAGTGGCACAGCCAGCCCCCCACCCAGCGCTCCCACTCTCCCCGCCCAAGGCTGGCCCCTTCCACCTTCCACCCATCCATCCACCTCCCAGGGACCCCCACCCTGCTCTGCCCAGGAGGCAGAGCCGAGGAGCCCCTTCCCTCAGCCCAGTCCTGCCTCTGCCCCGGAGTGCTCCTCTCCCTCACCTTCCCCTCCCCGCTGCTTTGCCGGGAATGCTCCCCCAGCATGAGGTGTTTAAATCATTTATGAAGGGCTAAAATAGAGCTGGCTGCCTTCCAGGCACTCTGGCATCCAGGCTCCGTAAACAACCCACCCGCCAAGGGAGTCAGCTTGGAAAAAAGGCTTTTTACATCTATTCCCCAAACCCCACTTCCACAGAAACCTTCCGGCATGATCCTTTTCTCAGCTGTAAGTGCAGCAAAATTGTTTCAGGCATTCACTCACCTTCCTTTTCCCCCAGGCATACTCGTGGACGTCTTACATGACTGACTTCTACACACAGATGGAAAACCAGAGGGACCCTCTGCAACAAAAAAAATACCAGATGTGGGAAGAATTGCCAGATTAATTACCAGAAAAATTACCAGATGTGCCTTTCCCTGCCGGGGATATTTCCTAGGTGCCCTTTCAGAGGCAAGCTCCTGCTTTTTTTTATAGCTTCGACCTTTATGGAGATAGGAATTCACCAGGTATTCACCGGTATTTTCTAGTGGCTGCTGAGCCACACCAGACCCACAGGAACTCAGAGGGAGAATCAAGCAGACGTTAATTTCATAGGCTGCAAGTGATCAACTGAAAATCGATGAGATGCAAGTGGAAAATGCCAGGGATCAGAGCCCGGTCCAGCTTCCCAAATCCCAAACATGCTGCAGGAGCAAGGTCCAAGTGGGCCAGCAGATCAGCCGCAAGAGGAGCCCCCCAGCATCTCTGTCCACCAGCAGGGTCTGTGGCATTGCCAGCAGACCCACAGAAACCCCCCAGGAGCTGGAGCTCCCACCATGCAACTCCCCAGGTAGCCACCAGCAAATCCCCAAAACTCCTGACTCCGGTCCCATAGAGGCAGGACACGGGTGCCACAGCCTCACCCCGCCATCACAGTGCTGGGATGGGGTTCACCACTACCCTCTTTAGCACCGGGAGGAAGTGGAAGGACGCGGTTCCTCAGTTCCCCAGCTGCAGCAGGACGGGCCAGCTTCTCCACCCCACTGCTGGAGAGACACAGCAAAACAGAGCAGCGCTTGCAATGGTCCGGACTGGGGCACGAGCCAGAGCCACCCTCAGGAGGGTGACAGGGAGGGTGATGACAGGGCTGCTTGGAAGGGCTAGAGCGAATGAACTCATCATCTAAATACACCCTGTCCTGGCGTTGGGAGCTCCTGTGCACCCCACAGGGAATTTATTCCCATCCATTTCAATATGAATGGGTTTGGCGATCTCCCTGACGAGTGGTCCAGCAGGAGATGGAGCCTCTTGTGTAGAAAAATAACCTTCAACCAGACGATGAGCCACACATGGTTGCAATCCGAGAAGTGCCAACCCCACCTGCACCTTCTCCTGGGTTTTGCTGGTGGGTCCGCAGCCGACGGCTGCCCCTGATCCGTGCTGGGGAAGGGCTGCAGCTGCTGGCCACCCGTCACATCCTGCTCCGAGGGGCACATCCAGTAGAGCTGGATGCCAGCGGAGGCTCCGCACCGTTCCCCACAGCCCTGCCTGCTCACTGGCAGGTGGTGGATGTCCCTCCCGGTATGCTGGCCTGGGGTGGAAGCAGTTTCGTAGCCCCGGTGCTGGGCATGAGTCAGGTGCGTGATCAGCGTGAGAAATACCCAACAGGAGGATCTGCATCAGCATTCTCCAGGGAAACCGCAGAGGATGGATGCTGGGAGCATGGGGCGCCCAGCACGAGAGGGCTGCTGGCGCAGGCAGGGCTGGAGGGCTGGCAGAGTGACGGGACAGCGAGGATCCAGCCCCAGTCCCGAGGATGGGGTGGGACTGGCCCTGCCCTGGCACTGGGCTGGAGGAAGACAATGGCGAGAAAGGCTGATCCCTGTGCCTCGGCGGTACAGCGCAGCCCAGCAGCCCCCAGGTTGCCAAAAGGCAGGAGGAGCAATTTTCATCTCACAGCTCTCCTGGCCAGGTGCTGTGAGCAGCCGCTGTCACTTGTTGCCATCTGTTATTTTGTGGTGTCAAAAACTCCTCTCTGCCGAGCACTGGTCCATGAAATATGCATGCTGTGGCCTTCCTCTTCCCAAACTGCCATCTCCTCCCGCACTAAATCCCCTTCTTGCCTATCTGTCTCCCATTCAAACTTGTTTCTTTCCATCTTATGCTTCTCAAGCCATCAATAACAGCCTCTCCCCAGCTCAGTCCCATCCCTGGTGTGGTCAAGCGTGCCTGCTGAGTGACTTGGATGTGTGTTATCAGGCCTGGGGCACATTCCCCGTGCGGGATGCAACAGCGTGGCTGTGTTCGTGGTGTGGATACCTATGCTGTGTGCTGGACCGGGCTCCCCACGCCACACACAGGCCAGCGGGAGCAGCCCTCGAGAGTGCACCGTCCCCCTCAGCACCAGCAGCATCAGCCTGGATGTGGTGGCATGTGGGGACAGTGGCCTGGAGGGTATAATGTCACAGCTGAGGGGTATAGGGAGCTGGGGGTCTGTGCTCTGCAGGGCCGTGGTGCAGTGACCCGCAGGGGTTTGTCACAGTCCCCACAGGAGCCTTGAGCATCCCTTGCTGGTCTCCCAGCCATGGGCGGTGCTGCCAGCTCAGGGATCCCCTCTGCTTTGGGAGCAGCCATCCCGAGATAAACACGGTTGGATTTTGCTTCCACTCAAATATGGGGTTTTTTTACATTCCATCTTTGCATTCAGATCTAAGACTAAAGTTTCTCCAGAAACTCAGACCTGTCGTGCACCACAAACTCCCCCTCCCAGCCTGGAGGCTCCACCGCTGCTGAGGGGCTGCCAGCTCTGCCGGCACCACACGCTCAGAAACTTTCCCTGCTAAGGTCAGGTGAGTATTTCCTGGGGATGACCGATGCCATTAGAGGCTTTAAAGGGAATTTTCTCTGTGGCACCTGGCTGAGAAATGAGCCCCCTGCCATGGCAGGGCTGTCTGCCTGTGGCTGTTGGTTAACAGGGAGTCATGGCTTGGCTGGCACCACTGAGGCTAAAAAAGGAGCAAAAGTTACAGCTGATTAAAAGTTTCTAATTGCAGCAGTAGCATCTGGCCCCCAGGCTTTAACACAACTCCCTGTAACATCAGCTTTTTTCACTTGAACAGGAGTTTGAACTGTTGCCCAAGACTTCACATGTGGGACCTCATCACAGCAAGGAACTTCAGGTGGATGATTTAGCTCTAAATAGCATGAAAGGGTTAATGCAGAGCAGGAAATCTTTTAAAGGAAATGGATGCTTTGTCACACCTGCTGTTTTACCCAGGCTGTCAGGGGGAATCGTCACTGTCTGGCTCTCACCACAGAACGATGGGATGTCCCAAACAGAAACCTTGCAAATGAGCTGAAGGAACCTCTGTGATTTCAGTGCTGATTCCAGCAATGCCAGCGCTGGGGCGTGGCAGAACAACCATTTGCCGTAACTAATTTCTACTGTGGCACTGTGCTGGCTGCACAGGATCCAGACAGGGCCAGACTTTTACAGTGGTGTCAGTTTGCTGGACTAGGGCTTGCTTCGGAAAAGTTTTGCATCACAGCTGCTGGAGCCTTCTCAAAGCTTCGTGGTCTTCCTCTCCACCCCATTCAGCTCGTGGTTTCCCACCCCAGCAAACCTCGCAGGCCTGCTGCCCTCCTGCCCGGCCGGTGCTGCCTGCGCTGAGCATCCCCAGGCACAAGATGTCACTGAGGCACTGGGTTTGGGCAGGGATGCAGAAGCCTGGAGTCATCCTCCAGGAGCCAGTGCAAAATCCGGGCTGGAGAAGCGGGCACGGAGAGGGGACATGGTCATGGAGATGGGATGTGGGCACAGAGACGGGATGCAGCTGTGATACTTGCTGCTAAGAATCCTGCAAAAAGAAAGGGAGGTCCCTGCTCATCCTCAGGCCAAGAGTCAGGAGCGTATCTAGTTTCGGGGTGCCCGGGAGGTGCTGGGTGATTTCCGGAGCTCAGCGCTGGGTGTGCCTGGGAGGACCAGCCCAGACAAATGTCTGCTGGGAGCGGCACAGACACAGCCCTGCCTGGGAAATCCCCCAATGCCCTTCCAGCCCTCTCTGTGGTGGGGCTCCGTGGGGCAGGTGAAGCCCAGCTGCCCCAGCCCATGCCGAGGGAGCCAGTCTGCTGGCTCAAGCAGGTCCAAGGACCCCAGCACCCATGACCCCTGACCAGATGAATGAGGATTCAGCTGAAGCCCCCATATCGTTCATGTGCAGACCAGGAGGAGCAAGCCCAGGGACTTGCAGCAACATCTCTCTGATTGCAGGTTCCCCAAGGGCCTCCCAGCACTGTCGGCTGGACATTCCCCAGCCTGCCCCAGGGACTGCTCCGAGGGGACAGACACCCTTTTGGGGGACCCTTTGACTCTCCCTGGGGCTGCTCTAAAGGCTCAGCAGCCCCTTGGCCCTGCAGGGTTGGCCTCAGTGCTCCCCTCAGGGCCCCTCCAGTGGGATGGGGACCACTTCAGGGCTCCCTTGGGACCTCCATAGCTCTCCCTGGGGCTCCTCCAAAGACATGGGACTCCCCCCACCCTCCCCCCAGCCCTTCCCAGGATTTCTCCAAGGGTCGGGGCTTCCATCAGCCCCACCCGGGGCTCTCCCCGGGCCACCCCTGCCCCTCGATGCCCTCCCTGGGGCTCCTTGGAAAGGGTGCCCCCGGGGTGGGCTGCCCCGAGAGGATGGGAACGGGGAAGGCACCGAGCTTGGCTGCCAGCGGCGGTGCCAAGGCACGGGGCGGAGCGGCGGCCCGGCAGGCGCGGCCGTGGCGGCGAGAGCCCGGCGGGGCGGTGCTGGGCGGGCAGTACTTAAGGCGGCGGCACGGGGCGGGCGGCCCCGCCGTGCCCATGGCTCCGCTGAACGCGCTCCGAGCGCTCTCCGCCGCCGCCCGCCTGGGCGCCCCCCGCCGCCCCGGCTCCGCGCTCGCCGCCGCGCCCCGCGGGGCCGCTCCGCCGCCGGCTGCGGCCAGGGGACCCCAGCCGGTACCGCCGCCTCCCCCTCCGCGGGGTGCGGAGCGGGGATCGCCGCCACCGCCGCCGCCCGCCGTGGATTTCGGGGACCCGCGGGAGGCGTTCCGCAGCAAGAGCAGCGCGGAGCTGCTGCGGGGGCTGCTGGTGCTGGGGCTGTGCGCGGTGGGGCCGCTGGTGGAGCACAACCGGGAGGTGGGTGCGGGGGGAGCCGGTCCCTGCTAGGGGGGGCTGACCCCTCGGGGGGGGC
>WKFP01014181.1:727269-743876 GCA_011057875.1 Pterocles orientalis
CACACCGGGGTGCTGCCCCCCACCATTCCCACCTGCCTCAAGCTGGGAAGGTGCCCCCCCACCAGTCACCCTCCCTTCCCACGCTGTCCCCCCACTCCCAGCAGCCTTCCCTGCCTCCTGCCCTCTGCCAAGGGCAGATGCCACCAGTAGCTTTCCACTGTTCCAGTTTCCAGCAGCTCCTTTCACCCAATCGATGGGCCCCTGGCCGGCTCCCCACGATCACCAGGGTGGGTGGTGTCCCACTCACCCAGGACAAGGGTGGCCCTGCTGGAGGGTGTGGGCTGGGGCTGCAGCGCTCTTGGGCAAGGTTGCGACAGCCTGGTCACAGCCGGGGACACCCACTAGCTGTCACGCACTTGTCACACGGTGTTAAAAATGCGGTGGAAATGGCTTTTGGGGTGATTTCCAAGTGGGGTTTCAGGTCAAGGTGGTGATGCAGCTGCTGCCGCTGGACTCATCCCAGCCAGCACTGGGAGCCTTATCTCTGCTCCCCACCCGTGCGCTGCTTATCGGGGACCCCCCACTTTCCGCTGCTCCCAGAAATCCCCGCTGGTGCGAAGGTCCTGGCCGCCCGTGGCAGGATCAGGCGGCTTGTGAGGGCAGCGCCGGTGCTGTGCCCGGACCACAGCGCTGTGCCCGTCCCAGCCCCTTGCAGACTGAGCTGCAAACGGCATTTTTTAATATAAAAGCTTTGAAATACCCCAGCAAGGGGCTGGGAGGGGGGGGGGGTTTGAAGGTACAGAGCAGCGGTGTTTTCAGGGGTGGCTGGTTTCTTCCCCAGGCATGCAGCCATGGTCCGGGCACGTTGCTCAGCGCCGGTGCTGCCGGGCTGGCGTTGCTGCCCAACTTGGTCTGGCCATGCCTGTGCCCAGCTTCCTGTGGCTGACCCCCCGTGCCTGCACCTGCATCCTGCCTGCAGTTTGTGAGCTGCCTGGGATATGCCAGCACACACCCCCACTCCCCGAGCAGATTTGGGGGTTGCATGCCTGTGCTCTGTGGGTTGCTCCCACCCAGGAGAGCTTGGCAGAGCCGCACCCTGAACCCCATGGTCCCTGAGGCCACCTTGCCCAGAGCCCCAGGTGGATTCACTCTGTCAAATGGTCAATGGGGGGGGGGGAAATTGCATTCTGGCAGTCACCCAGGGATGTCACGGAGCAGGGACAAAGCCCAGGGGAGGCGTGGGTGGCACTGGAAGGGCTGCGTTGGACCCTGGCTTATGCCGAGCATCTCTCTGGGTTCTCCTTGGCTTGGTTCAGGGCAAAACCCCAAATTAGTGGTGCACATGTTAGGGATGGTGCTGAGCTGGGCTGCGAGTGGCTGAGAGGAGTGAGTGGTCCAGGGCGTGTGGCTGCTGGACTCGGGAGCTGTGTCCTTCTCTCCCATGAGTGCTGCAGGGCTTTACCCTGCTGCCAGCCAGGAAGCAGTTAGATGAGATGTGGGGAAGAAATGTTTTCCTGTGCCAGGGCTGAGGCAGTGGCCCAGGTTGCCCAGAGAAGCTGTGGATGCCCCATCCCTGGAGGGGTTCAAGGCCAGGCTGGATGAGGCTTTGGGCAACCTGGGCTAGCGGGAGGTGTCCCCTTAAAGATCAACTTTAAAGTCCCTTCCAACCCAAACCATTCTACGATAAATCAGATGCAACCAGCAGGTTTTTTGGCCACCTGGTGCCACCTGCTGTTGTTGCTCCTGCAGGCAGAGCCGTGCAGGGGTTACCGGGAGAGCCATCTCTTCCGTAGCAAGCTGGAGGTTACAGGGAAATGCCTTTTCCTCCCCGCAATGGACCCCGGCCGCTTCTCGTAATGGGGTTTCTGTTTGGGAACAGTGATGCAACACAGGCAGGCACAGGCTTATCCTGCCTGCTGCAGGCTCAGCCCTGCCTGGGCTGGCATCCAGCGCTCTGCCAGCTTGTGCCAGGAGTCCTTGGCCACGTGCTGAAGGCTCCTGCCAGGTCGTGGTGACACAGCTGGAGAAATGGGACATGCGGGCAGGAGAGCCTGGGTGCTCTCTGCTACTGGGGCAGGGTGTAGGCAGGGGGCTACAGGATAGGTGCAGCCCTGGGTGGGGTGTGGAGAGGCAGTGCTGCATCTGGGGAAACAAGCCTTGTCCTTGTGGGGGAAAACAAGGTGCTCTGCCGTAGCAGAGGGGCTCGTGGTCCCCTGACAGCCTCGGGGCCATTGCTGGCCCATGGGCATCCCAAGCCAGGAGTTGGGTTGGGGTTGTGCTAACATGAGGAAGGAGAATCGTGCCCCCGAGCACTGTCAGATAACCCGAACAGCTCTGCCACACAACACATGGACTTCACTTCCTTTAGAAATTTCTTGTGGGGGCACCTGGTATCTGTCCCAGCGTGGGATTATGATCCAGCCTGGCCAGTCTGCCCCCCAGAGCCGCCTCCTCCCAGCCCCTTCTCCTGCTCCCAGTGCTCTGCCTGCATGTGCTGCTGGTCCCTGGGATCACGGGGTGGTTTCTGTTCAGCTTGAAGCTGTGCAAGGAGGTCCTGCAGCAGTTCTGGGCTGGTGCGTGCTCACAACTCAGGCTTGAAGGGCTCTCTTCTGCCAAGAGCTTTGCTTTATTCCTGCCTGTGGGGTTTTAAGCATCACCCATAGCTCTGGTCTGGGCTTCATGTGACCATGAGTTTTTCCTTGGATGTGGTAATTCAGGGACAACTTCTCTCTAGCGTTCCTCCATCCACTGTGCCAGACCCAGCAGATACGCTGTGCTCGTGGCACCCTCCTGGTAACCTGCAGGGCAGAATGGATTCTCACCACCTTATTTCTGACAAGGTGCCCTTTGTCCTTCTGAACCTGATCAAAAACTTCCCAAAAACCCATGTCTGCTGTGTCAGCTGGATTATCCTTCCCAACAATCCAGTGGGCTGCACTGGGGCTTCATAACCTGCTCTGCAGCACCTGCAGGTCTTGGTTTCTGCATGCTTTGGGCGAGCGTGAGCTCCCCCATCCTGAGCGTGCCTTGCAGGTGGCTGCTTTTGGGCAGTGCTGGAGATGTGTCCTGCTCTGGGAGACTTGCTCTCGGTTTGCAGAAGGGGTGGTCAGGTATAAGGTGGGTTAAGTGGCAGCTTAAGGTGGAGGAATGGCTTTGCTGGCCGAGACTGATATTGCAAAGAAAGCAGATGATACCCAGGAAGAGCTATTTCTTCAGCTGGAAGGAGCTGCTTTTCTTTTGCTTGATGCAGAACAATAAAGCCAGCACCGGGGCACTGCTTTGAATGCCCCCCTTGGGGATGAAGGGCTTGTGGCACTGCTTTGAATGCCCCCCTGCGGGACGAAGGGCTTGGTGCAGTCATGCAACAGGAATGCTGCTGGAAAGGGAGTGTTTGTCTTCAGGAACACAAAACACTTCAGAGTCAAGGGTGCTGTTTGCCACTTTCCTTGTGTGCGTTCACCCTGGGCAGGTCGGAGGAGGTTTTGCTCCCAGCCGTTTGTCCCCAACATCTCGGCTGTTGGATGCAAGGTGTGCTCTGGGGTTCAGAGCTGTCCTGCTGCGCTGCGTCTGGGACCTGCCCACAGGACCCGTCTCTCCCAACATGTCCCCAGAGTCCCAGCAGCATGTCCCGCTGAAGCCTTACCCTGCTCCGAGGGGACCTTCTGCCTACTGTGGGCTTTGCTATCACATCCCATCCCTGGGTGTGCGATATCTTCTCCTTCCTTCCCTCCACCTTCTGCATTCAGGGGCAGAAAGCTTCCTGCCCTGCCCTCAGGGCAGCACGATCACGGAGCAGATCCTGCCAGACCTGGTGCCCGCTGCTCCCCCCCGAGCCCCCGCTGCTCCTGCTCCAGCTCACACCAGGCTTTGCTGCGCTTTCAGCAGTGCGGGGCTGTTCCTGGCTCTAGGGAGCGGGAGGAAAGGGCTTGTCTCTGCTTGTTTATGCTTCCAGCAGCCCCTAATCCGTGTCACAAGGTTTCCATACAGAAGAACATGTTCTGAGACCATGCCACGTGCCTCTCCGCTCTCTTTGTGCCAGTCCTCTGGCTCTGGCTGGGTGGCTTTGCTGCTTGTCCCGCAGTGTGCTTCCGTGCTGTTGGGCACGGCCAGTTTGGGGACAGTGACTCCAAGACAGTCTCCTGGAGGAGATGGCTTTGCTGTCGCCTGGGGCTGCTCTCCAGCAGCGTTCATGGGTGAGATCTCGGCTCTGTGGGCTGGGTTTAGGGTGTCGGCGAGAAGGCTTAGCTGCTCAAGCTCAAGGAGGATCTTGTGACTTGGCCAGTATCCCCCTGGGCTGTCAGAGCCCTGTTATCTCTCTGGCAAAGAGCTTGGACTTGAAATGACATCTGAAGTCAGCTGGAGTTGAAGCTGAGACCTTGTTTGTAAGTTGTTGGCTGATGCCAAGGCACAGAGCACCCTACGGTGTGATGCACCCTGGGGCTGGAGGAGCTCCTGGCTTCATGGTCTGGCTGCTGGTGCCTGTAGGGCAGGGAGGTGTTGGGAGGAGGTTTGGTGAGGTCCGGGGGCTGGTGTGGTCGGAGACAGAGCACCCAGCCCCACCAGCACTGACCTTGTCCTTGCTGTGAGGTGGGCTGTTGGAGAGCAGCTCTGGACCCCAGGACAGAGCATCCTCCCTGTGCCCCCTCAGGGTAACGCTTGCCGGGATGTTGAAACCCCATTGCCTTCCATGAGCAGGTTTGGGGCATCTGACCAGCCGGCAGTGCTCGTGCTGAGCAGGGTTTGATCCACTGGCGATGGGATGGCGAGGGTAGAGCAGGGTCCAAGGCCAGGCTGGCGGCGGGGAGCCTCGGAGCTGCCCTGGCCATCAGCGGGGGGTTGAGGGGATTGCTGACCTGGCCCTTATCTTCCCTGTTTCTCTTCTTAGCTCCTGCACCTCTGCAGCCGAGAAGGAGACAGGAGGTGAGTGACCAGCCCCTCCGGCTGACAGGAGATAGCTGGACCTTCAGGCTGATCTGGGCACTGCGGGGCTGGTGTGGGGGAAGGACCCAGCTCCCCCAGCCTCAAAACGTGAGCTGGATGAAGAACATCTTGGTTCTTGGCCAGCGAAGGCTGAGCCCCTGCTCAGGCAGTAGAGCAGGCAGGGTGCATTGCAGCCCTCGGGGGCTCTTTGGAGGTCCCAGCTGGAGCCCCTCTCCCCTGTGCCTGTGGCAGAAGCTCGCGGGGAGGCTTGTAGGAGCTCAGCAGGGTTGCACAGCCCATCTCCATCCTCTTCCACCCCAGGAGCAGAGCAAAGGGAGAAGCAGTACCGAGCCCATCGGGGATTTGGGGATCGCCGCGGTGGCGTTATCAGTGCCCGCACGTATTTCTATGCTGACGAGGCCAAGTGTGACCAGCACATGGAGACTTTCCTCCGCTGCATTGATGCCTCAAGTAAGTGCTCCACGTGTCCTGAGCAGCCCCACCGTGCTTGGGGATGGCCGGGACCTTGCAGCCCCATGCTGTATTTTGCGTAACCCCCTCTGCCCAAGCACCCTGCCTGTCGGAGCAGCTCTGTCTCTGTTGGCTCCATCCAGGTGGCAGCTCAGAGGACGGCTTCTCGGCCATCAAGCTGACGGCGCTGGGCAGACCTCAGTTCCTGGTGAGTGCCAGGGCTGTGACCAGGGCAAGGTGGGGCAGAGCTGGGGCCGCAGATGATGCTTGCTGCAGTGGCATCTCTACTGATGGCAGAAAGAAGTGGACACCCACAGGCTGTCCCCTGTGTGCCCAAGACCACCCTGGAGACCTTGCCTCAACTTCTGGGGACACATGAAGAGCTCAGAAGTTTAGATGTCCCAACATGAGGATGTGGGGGGTCTGTACTGCTAGGCTTGGCCCCTTCTTGGCCAAGGTCACCTGCTACAGGGTCAGGGTCTGCCCCAGGCTGGGCACGATCCTGCAAAGCCTCCACTGCCAGAGGCTCTGAGCCAGCTGGGCTCCAGCTCGGGTGTCTCACCTCGAGCTCTGTCCCAACAGCTGCAGTTCTCGGAGGTGCTGGTGAAGTGGAGGAGGTTCTTCCACCAAATGGCTGCAGAGCAGGGCCAGGCTGGGTGGGCAGCGCTGGAGATGAAGCTGGAGGTGGAGAAGCTGCAGGTGAGGTGGGCGATGTCCAAGGGAGGAGGCTGTGCTGTCAGGGATGCGCTGCTGGAGGTGGCCATTGGGATTGTGGAGCAGCCCTGAGCTGTGACATCTCTGAGCCTGGAGCAGTAAGACCCCTGTAGCCCCTTGGCACTGATGCGCCTCTTGGTGGCAGGAGGCCCTGGCCAACCTCGGCATCGCAACCAAGGCGGAGAGCCAGCACTGGTTCACAGGGGACAACCTGGCTGCGAGCAGGTAAGCTGCCTGCGCCCTGGGGGTGCTGTGGGAGGGGGATGCTGGGGGACCACGTCGCTGTTCCTGGGGCAGTGGGACAGCAGCAAGGAGAGGTCTCCAAAAGCCAGAACTGGCTCAGCACAGCAAGCAAGCAGGGAGGAGGTTTGGGTGGAGGTGACAAGATGGGTCAGGGTGGCACGTGCTGTGCGCCTGGTTTGCTGGTGGGGGTCAGGAGCTGGTAGAGACCCCCTGGCCCTGCAAGCTACCAGTACAGCCCTGGCTCTCTGCTCCCAGCACTGTGGACCTGCTGGACTGGAACAGCCTTATTGACAGCCGCACCAAGCTCTCCAAGCTGCTGCTTATCCCCAACATGCAGGTGGGTGCCCCTCTCTGCCACCCCTGGAGTGACCCTGCAGGGAGGGTGCTGTCAGCATGGCTCAGCTGGTCCCTGTCCCCTGGTCTGGACCCTGGTGCCGCTGTGAGGTTAGGGTGTCACCAGGACTCATAGCTCTGTGTAGTGTGCCTCCTCCCTGCCTTTGGCCACCAACACATGCCTCTGTAGTGCAGGTTTGTGTCTCCTGCGGGCTGGTGGCAGGCAGGGCGTCACAAACTGTTCTCATTGCAGACTGGGCAGCTGGAGCCTCTGCTCTCGCGCTTCACTGAGGAGGAGGACCTGCAGATGAAGAGGATGCTGCAGCGGATGGACGTTCTTGCCAAGGTCAGGGGGTGTTGGGGCTGGGGGAGCTGGGCATGGGTGCCACCACAGAGAGGGGTGGTGGGTGGCAGGTGGCCCCATCAGACCAACCTGTTGTTCACCCCCCCCCAGAGAGCCGCAGAGAAGGGTGTGAAGCTGATGGTGGACGCGGAGCAGAGCTACTTCCAGCCGGCTATCAGCCGCCTCACCCTGGAGATGCAGCGCCGCTTCAACAGGGACCAGGCAATCATCTTCAACACCTACCAGTGCTACCTGAAGGTGAGGTCCAGCAGGAGGCTGGCCGGGAAGGACCTGCTGGAGCAGCTGGATGGAGACCTCGACTCCTGAAGCCATGGCACTGCTTCATGGCACAACTCCAGGGCTGGCTGGCCGGAGGTGCAGAGTGGAGGTGGCACTGATGCGATGGCCCTGTGTCATTTCTTCCATCTGGTCCCAGGAGGCTTATGACAATGTGACGGTGGACGTGGAGCTGTCACGCCGGGAGGGCTGGCACTTTGGCACCAAGCTGGTCCGCGGCGCATACATGGAGCAGGAGCGGGAGAGGGCAGCCAAGATTGGCTACGAGGATCCCATCAACCCCACCTACGAGAAGACCAACGAGATGTACCACAGGTAGGGTATAGCCCCAGCCACACTATTCCCTCCCACCCCACCAGGCTCAGGCTCAAGCGGCGTCACCACACAGCCCCATACTGTCATATAGGTGCCTGGACTATATCCTGGAGGAGATCAAGCACAGCCGGAAAGCCAATGTGATGGTGGCATCTCACAACGAGGACACGGTGAAGTTCACCCTGCGCAGGTGGGTGCTGGGGAGGCAGCGTGGTGGTGCAGGAACCGGGGGCTCCAGGGGTGGGCTGGCCCAGCAGAGCTGCAGTGAGATGTGCTGTGGCTTGTCCCGTCTCCTCTGTGCTCAGCCAGTGGGTTCCCACCTCCCACGGGGTGCTCAGGGCTTCGTCTGGGACTGGTAGCACAGCACGGTAGCCCACCCCATGGGCCAGCCCAGAGGCTGTTTTAGAAACAAATCCCTCCAGTTCTTGCATCCATCTGGGGCACAGTCAGCGCCATGCTCCTGGACTTGAAGATGATCCCCACTCCTCTGGTGGGACACGCTGCTCTTCCCTAACGCTGAGGCTTGGCTTGCAGGATGATGGAGCTTGGGATCCATCCCTCGGAGAAGAAAGTGTACTTCGGGCAGCTGCTGGGCATGTGTGACCAGATCACCTTCCCTCTGGGTGAGTGCTGGGAGCAGGGGGGACTCTGCAGAGGGGCTTCTGTCTCATCTCCACCCCTGGGGTGTCCCTCAGCAGCTGCTGTGGGGTCTGAAGGGTGGGTGGAGCTGGGCTGTGGGTAAGTCCAGGTGGCGGCTGGTCACCAGCAGTGTTCCCCAGGGATGGGTTTTGGGGCCTGTCCTGTTTAACATCTTTATTAATGACCTGGATGAGGGGAGGGAGTGCTCCCTCAGTCAGTTTGCTGATGACACCAAACTGAGTGGGTGTGTTGGTCTCCTGGAGGGTCGGGAGGTTTGCAGAGGGATCTGGACAGGCTGGACCCATGGGCGGAGGCCATTGTCTGAGGTTCAATGAAGCCAAGTGCCGGGTCCTGCACTTTGGTCACAACAACCCCCTGCAACGCTACAGGCTCGGGGCAGAGTGGCTGGAGCTGCCCAGCAGAGAGGGACCTGGGGGTGCTGGGCGACAGCCGGCTGAACAGGAGCCAGCAGTGTGCCCAGGTGGCCAAGAAGGCCAACGGCATCCTGGCCTGCATCAGCAATAGTGTGGCCAGCAGGACTGGGGCAGGATTGTGCCCCTGGACTCGGCACTGGTGAGGCCGCACCTTGAATCCTGGGGTCAGTTTTGGGCCCCTCCCCACAAGAAGGACATTGAGGGGCTGGAGCAGGTCCAGAGAAGGGCAACGGAGCTGGGGAAGGGTCTGGAGCACAGGGCTGACGAGGAGCGGCTGAGGGAGCTGGGGGGGTTCAGTCTGGAGAAGAGGAGGCTGAGAGGAGACCTCATCACTCTCTACAGCTGCCTGAAAGGAGGGTGCAGTGAGGGGGGTGCTGGACTCTGCTCTAAAGGAACAAGTGATGGGACAAGAGGAAATGGCCTCAAGTTGCACCAGGGGAGGTTTAGGCTGGAGATTAGAAAAAATTTCTTCACTGCAAGAGTGATGAGGCATTGGAACAGGCTGCCCAGGGCAGTGGTGGAGTCACCATCCCTGGAGGGGGTCAAGAACCGTGTGGATGTGGTGCTTGGGGACATGGGTTAGTAGGTTGGGTGGGGTTGGGCTGATGGTTGGACTTGATGATCCTGGAGGTCTTTTCCCACCCAAATGATTGTGTGATTCTGTGTCAGAGCACAAGTCTGGCTGAGGACAGCGCCTGGCTGCCTCTTCCCCAGCTGCATGGGGTGCTCAGGGGCTGGGGAGGATGTCGGTGGCGAATCCCACCTGTCCCCTGGAGGCCCCATGAGACACTGATGGCTGGGCAGGGACATCCCTGCTTTGGGCTATGAGCTGTGATGGGGGTACTCGGAGATGGGGCAGAGATGGGTCCTGGCAGCCAGGAAACCCCTCGTGTAACCCGTGGCCCGGGAGGGTCCCTCGGGAGGAGCACACCAAGTGCTGGGCTCTCGCTGGGGGGGTGGCACCAGGGGGTGCAGAGCTCCTGGGGGCCCAGGCAGAGGGACAGGAGGGGTCCAGGCAGCCCAGCTGAGGTCAGGGACTGATCCCCCTGACCCCACTCATGCCCAGAGCAGAGGACCCAGGCTGGGAGAGCGGCAGGAGGCCGGCGGGGCGGGTGTCCGGCGTGGATGCAGCTCTGTCCTGGAGTTCCCCTCGCACCGGGGTTTGGCTGCTCATCACAGCCTCCCCTGGTCATGCTGGAAAAATGTGTTAACGTGATGTTTCTGCTTGAGTGCTTCTTGAATTGGCCCGGCCCTGGCTGTCGACATTCCCAGGGCTGCTGGTGACCTCAGCCCACTCCCCTTGCCGTGTTCCCGAGCTCCTGGTGCTGAGCCCGGGGGGACATGCTGCCGCTCCCCCCGCCCGAGCAGCTGGGCTGTGTCTGGCCAGCGCCGCCCCCGCTCCCGGTGCTCGACCGCAGCCTCTGGCCGCCGCTGCTGCCCCACCGCCATCCCTCACTCCATCAGCCAAGGGGCAAGGGACAGCTGGGGGCCAGGGAGGCTTTTCCCCACTTTTTCCCCCCTCCTCTCCTTTTTTGCCGTCTTTCTCGGCGCTCCCCTGACCCGCCTCTCTCCCCGCAGGTCAGGCTGGCTTCCCCGTGTACAAGTACGTGCCGTACGGCCCGGTGAACGAGGTGCTGCCATACCTGTCCCGGCGCGCCCAGGAGAACAGGGGCTTCATGCAGCGAGCAAACCGGGAGCGGGACCTGCTCTGGAGGGAGGTCAAGCGGCGGCTCCTCGCTGGCAGCTTCTTCAGTCCCAACCCCTAACCCCCACCCTGGCACCCAGCCCGGGGCTCCTGTGCCTTCGCCTCGAACCACTATTGCCGTTCCCGTCCTCGTTCTGCTGCAGTTTCACCCCCAGCACCCTTTGCCCTCGGGGTGGGGGGCATGTCCTTGTTGCTGTTTGAACCACGTCCACTCTGGAGGTCACTACTGTTGTGTTGTCCCAGCTGGCACTGCCCCCAGGGCTGTCCCTCTGCCGTCCCTAGGGCTCTTGAGCGGGGTTGTCTCAGGGGAGATGCTGGAGCTCCCCTGCCAGCCCCCTCACCCCTTGGTGAATGGTGTCCTGGCTTTGCAGGGGGAGACTTGGCCACCTGCTTCGTGCCACGGGCTCAGGTCCAGGTGGGACTCAGGGGCCTGGGGACAAGCTGGCCTCAGCCAAAAGGGCTTGGTCCCTTCCACCTCTCTGGAGGCAGATGTTCAGCAGAGGCCCCAGGGAAGGGTACCTGAGCAGGATGAGTCCCTGCTGCCTGTCCCAGCCCATACCCAGCTGCTCACCAGCTTTGCACAGACCAGACCTGGGCAGGACCAGCTCTTCCCGATCCCACCGCGCTGAGCAGAGCTCAAGCCCCAGGGTTGTCCATCCTCAGGCACACACCCAGCAGGGCAGGAGCAGCAACGGGAGCTGGCTGGTCCCATCCCTGTTCCTGCCCTGCCCGTAGCCCCAGCTCTGACACTGGCCCAGGTCTGTGCTGCAGGCAGGGGGGTGGCCACGTGCAAGCTCTAGGAGCCAGACTGTGGCTCGCCTCTGCTGAACACTGGATTTTTTTGGTGATTAAATCAAAACTGTTCTTGCTCCTGTCTCTCTCTCGGAGTTACCTGGGCGGCTGTCTGTCCCTGCGCTGTGCCTCACCACGGGGTTGGTGTCTTCTCAGTCCTCTCCAGCTTCACACTTTGGCCTGAGCTGGGGCCAGGGTTTGGGGAGAGGAGCCAGAGCTGGGCTGCACCCGGGGAGGTCAAACTTCCCCAGGCCTGGGAAGGGGGAAGCTGTGGAGCTGTCTGGGGTGGGCTTGGGGCGAGCTGGGAGCCCTGGAGCATCCTCAGGCTTCCCGCTGCCCGCAGAGTGGGGATGGCAGCTCTGGGAGAGCCTCTCCCTACCCCCAGATCTGCTTTTGGGCGATGTGCACGCTGTGGGCTCTTGCTGCCTCAAATTAGGGGCAGTTTCTCCTGGGCTCATTTTGGGCTCTGCAGGACCACGAGCATCTCTGGGCTTCCCTACCAGCATCTGAGGCAGCATCTCCTTTTTCCCTGGGATGTTTCCTCTGCTTCAGGCAAGCCACCTGAGCCAAAGGGGTGAAGTTCAGGCTTTCTAGAGATGTTCACCTACTGCCTTCTTCTCTAGCTGAAACTCCCAGGCCTTAAAAAAAAACACCTGGAGGACCAGGGAGCGTGGCTGGAGCACAGGAGCAGGGCTGCTGGTATTTAAAAGCAGTGCTGGTGCAGGCAGCAGCAAGCTCTTGCTATTTTCGGGAGGAGAGGAGATGCGGTCCCAGCACCAGGCTGGCTGTCCAGCCTCTACAGGATGCTCTGGCAGTGGCATGGAGCACACTGCTGCCCCAGGGCCTGGGCTCTGCTGCTGTGGCTGGACCTGGTGCTGGCTGGCTGGACGAGCAGGGATTGCCCACTGCAGGACTTCTGCAAAGGCCCGGGGCATCTGCATAGCTATTGCAGAAGCAGATCTTGCAAAGCCAGCAGCTTTACGCTTCCGTACACAGTTCCTCTTGCTTGCTTTTTTGGCGTTAGCTGCCTCCCTCGCCCCCCTGGGACTGAAAGGCCGGTGCTGCAGCACAGCTGCAGGGCATGTGCCGCTGTTCACGGGGGCTGTGTACCGGGGTCAGGATGCAGGGTGCTCCCTGCCGTCTACCCAAGGCACCCTTGAAACCCCCTAAACCCCTGTGATCCCAGCAACCTTTACCCACACTCAGCCAAAAACCAGCAACCACGCCTTTTATTTCTGTGTGCATTGACCCAGCCAAACCCTCCCTGTATCTCAGGCTTTCTCCACCCTGCTCAGTTTCAGCTCACGCTGCTGGAAGCTGCTTTCTGCTTGTCCCAAAGGAAGAAGAGGCAGGAACCAGTGGCGGGTATGCCGGTAGCTCGTGCAGCAGCGTGCTCGCTTGCAAGGATGCTGGCTACAGCAGCAGGGGGAGTTGCAAGGGGAAAGAGCCCAGAGCCTTGCAGCAGCCATCGCAGGAGCAGCCCCAGCGCACACGTGAGCAGGGGCTTCTTCCAAGGAGCAGAGCCTGGCTGAGTCCTGGCAGCATGGTGATGAGCATCCCCTATCGTATGACTCCCAGCTGCCCCACCGTGCAGTCCTGCCCGCTGAAACGGCTTGCAGGGATTTTTTTGAACAACTCTTGGATACAAACTGATGTATTTTTCTTTAGTGTTGTGCTTGGAAATCCTATAGTGCTGGGGTTTCTTTTTTTTTTCCAATATTTTCCAAAACACGCTTTAGTGAGAGGCAAGCACCTGGCAGGTTATTTCCAGCCTGAAATCTGCAAAAGGAACTGCAAACGGTCGTGTGATGGGAATCATAGAATCACAGAATGGTTTGGGTTAGAAAGGACCTTAAAGATCATCAAGTTCAAACCCCCCTGCCATGGGCAGGGACACCTCCCACTAGACCAGGTTGCTCAAAGCCTCATCCAGCCTGGCCTTGAACCCCTCCAGGGATGGGGCATCCCTGGCCCACGCTGGCAGGGCACCAGCTTGGCCTGCTCTGCGCAAAGGAAGAGGCAGGACCGGTGGCTGGTGCCTGGGGGACGTGGCAGCACCAGCCAGCCCAGCCCATGGCCCCCACCGTGAGCACTGGAAATCCTGCCTCTGCCTCTTCCCTGCAGCATCCTCAGCAGCTTCTCCAGCCTCTGGCTACCAGCCAGCAGCATCTTCCAAGAGCCCAGCTTATCTCCCCAGCTATGGCCCAAGCCCTTCTCTGGTATGGGTTAGACCCGGTAAAACCAGAGCAGCACAGGACCTGGTGCCTGCCCGCCTGCAGGAAGGGAAGAGAAGAGAAAGCTGTGTACATGGAGCCAAGAAAACCGCCAGAGCAGACGCACCCTTGCACAAAGCAGCAGCATGGGAAAGGTGGGGTGGTGCCAGCCTGCCCCGGCTCATGGGGAGCGGGGCAGAGGAGCACCGGGCATGCTGGGCACAGCGGGGATGTGATGGAGAGAGCGGAGAGGAAGGGAATCCCCAGTCTGGAAACAGCTGGAGCGAGGCCGAAGGTCCAGGGGGGCACAGCTGCCAGAGGAGGATGGGGATACAACCACCAAGCCTGGCTTCCTGCCTGACTTGGGAGTTAACCCCTCCCAGACCTCTTTGCTGCATAGAAAGGGATGCTGAGCTCAACCCAGGGCAGAGCATCCTCCGGAGGGAGGCTGGGCCACCGCTTTCTCACTATTCCTGTCCCAGCCATGGGGGCCACTGAGGTGTTTCTGGGCACCCTCCAGCCAGGTCCTGTGGGCTGGAGGGGTAAGACTGGGGGACAGGGGTGTGAAGGCAGGGGAAGCAGGGTAAGGGATGCTGCTCCCCAGTGCTGAGGAGGGGGCTGGGGGCACATGAAAGGTGCCAGGGCTGCAGAGGGGGGAAAAAAAGGGAGGCTACCCAGTGGTCGTAAGCCTGTTTGAAAGCTCAGGTCTGAAAAGGAAAGTCAGTGGGCTATACTGGGTAAACCACCGGCGCTTTCCTCTGCGCCAAGGATGCTGCCAGTGGGACATTGGCCACAATGTGCTGATGCACCCATGGCACAGGGGATGGGGAAAAGGTGATCTCAGGCATGGTCACTGCCATCTGAGTCCCTGCTGGTGGCCTGATGCCAATGCCACTCAGCAGAAAGCAGGAATGCACTTGGCTTTGCCTTCCCAGCTTCATGCCACAGAGGGTCCTGGCTTCTCCCTGCTGTGGCGTCACACGTGCAAAGGCCACAGGGTGCCTGGGCTCCCTGCACCCATCAAACAAGGTGCTGGACCGGGATGTTACAAATCCAGACTGTTGACATTGCAGGTTCTCGGTGGTTTCTGGAGCGGTCTCTGTGAGCCAGTGCAAAGGACAGGGACCAGTCCTGTAGATGTGAAACCTTCTTTGCACTAGTCACCGCCCATGGCTGGGACTTGGGAGGTCGGTGAGACTCTTGCAGGCACATTTATGGCGATGTAACTGCAAAAAAAAGAATTACTCTCACCAGTAAGACCACCAGGGCCTTCCTGACTAGGAACCTCTTGTGTGAGCAGGAGAGAAACCTTCCCTGAACATCAGCCCCACACACTGTAAACACTGAAGGATGTTGGTGGTGAGAACCCACCAAACTCATTCACTTTTTGCTTGGTGAAGGGATCGCAGGCTGCGAAGATGCTCAGGACACCACCCAGGACTCTCTAGAGGGATACTGCCCAACTCACACCTAGTGTGATGGAGGCTCCACGTCCGCAGGAAACCCCCAGAGGTGTGTGGCACTCAGGCCCAGCTCTGTGGGAGACACATTGTCCATACACCCTTCCACAGCTTCTTGGATGCAGCCAGCACTCGCCAGGAGACTGATGCAGCTATTTAGCTGCATTTATGGTACCATGTAGGAGATCATTGGGGTGTCCTCCATCCATGCTTTTACCATCCAGCCATTGGCTGTCCCTGGAGCTCAGACAAGCTGGAGCCATCTCCTGCAGTGACCATAGAGCTGAAAAGCCAGCTGGCACAAGGTGGTGGCCAAAGAACCACGGGCCCATTTGGTACTGCTGTACTGTCAGGCCAAGGAGGCTGACCCCACTGGGCCAGGGATGTGGGAACACTGCGGGCGCCCAGTGTGCCTCCTGGATTCCCAGCTGCATCCTTATGGTAGGTTAACCAGCGGCTGTTCTGAAGCCCTTCTGTCCCTGTTCAGGGTCATGCTCCCTTGGCTCTGCCGCTGCAGGCACTGCTTGGCTCCCACAGGTCCCTGCCTGGCTCCCAACAGGCTGGTCCAGGGGCTGCTGGACACCCTGGACTGACAGACACATGGAGATGC
Source organism: Pterocles orientalis (assembly GCA_011057875.1). NCBI lineage: Eukaryota > Metazoa > Chordata > Aves > Pterocliformes > Pteroclidae > Pterocles > Pterocles orientalis. Next base: position 742,699 of record WKFP01014181.1, read on the forward strand.
CAGACCTCCAGGACAGCCAGACCTCCAGGACAGCCAGACATCGAGCACCTGGAGCTGCTGGATCGCTGAGTCTGCCCAGCCCCTGGGTTGCCTGACTCCCAGGAACCTGGAGATGCCACACCACCAGGAGAGCTGGACCCTGGGGCTGTCACATATCTGGGGCTACCAGACTTCCAGGACAGCCAGATCCTGGGGCTGTCGGGCACCTGGAGGTGCTGGATCACCGAGTCCGCCCAGACCGAGGGCTCTTGGGCTGTTGGACCCCTGGAGCTGCTGGATCCCCAGGTCAGCTGGATCCTGGGGCTGTTACGCATCCGTGGCTGCCAGATCCCAGGGTCTCCCAGGCAGCAGGAGCTGCCAGACCCCTGGGGCAGCCAGACCCCTGGCTCTTGGGCACCCAGGGCTATTGGGTCCCGGGGCCAGCCAGACCCTGGGGCTGCCGGACTCCCAGGACTCCTGGAGACCTGGAGGTGCCAAACCACCGTGACAGCCGAACCCCGATGCTGCTGGAGCCACCCAAACCCCGGAGCCATTGGACTCCCAGGACTCCCGGGCACCTGGGGAGCTGCCGGACCCCCGGGCTGAACGGGGAGCCAGGACCTCGCACCCTTCCCCGCCTTGGCCATCCCTCCGGCCGGTTCCGCGGGGCTGCCCCCCCGGCGGAAACCCCCGGGACCGTCGGTCGGCATTACCCTGCGGCTGGAGAGGCGGCTGCCGGCGGCCCCCGGAGCCTGGCCCGCCGTCAGGGGAACCAATGCGGAATTTCCTGGCTGGCGGCGGGGCCCCTCCTGCCACTGCCGAGAGGGGCGCGGGGGAGGCGGCGGCGGCGGCGGAGCAGCGATCGCCCTGCGGCTTCCGCCCGCCGAGCAGCGCCGGGACAGGGCGGGGACCGGGCACGGCGGAGCCGGTGGAGGGTTGCGGGGAGAGCGGTCTGCCCCGTAGGGATGGGCCGGGTCAAGCCGGGCCCCGCCGCTCCGCCGGTGATGGCGGCCCGTGGGTCCCGACCGCTCCTCCGGGCCCGGGCCGGAGCCGCGGTGCTGCTGGTGCCGTTCTTGCTGCTGCTGCCCAGCCCCAGAGCCGCGCAGGAGCTGAGCCCCCGCGGCAGGAACGTCTGCAGGGCCGGCGGGTAGGAGCGGCGGGGCGGGCAGGTGTGGCGGGGCCGGGCGGGGCCCCCCCGG
>WKFP01014181.1:743896-771140 GCA_011057875.1 Pterocles orientalis
TCTTCTGCATTTGTTACATATAAAGAGAAAAAAAAAAAAAAAAAAAAAGCAAAATGCATTCCAGGCTGCGCCGCCGGACCAGCCCGGGTGAAGTTTTCCTCGACTGCAGCATTCACTCAGACCATTTATAACCCTCCAGCATCGCTCCAATCGCCAGTGGGGACCAGGCGGTGGGGGTCACCCTAGGGATCAGAGGGTCACCCCAGGGATGAGAGGGTCACCCTGGGGATCAGCAGGGACCAGGCTCACCCCAGGGATGAGCAGTGTTCCCCCTGCTTGGACTGGAGTATTGTGAGCCCCCAGCCGTTCGCTTGAGGGGGGTCACTGACCAAGTGTGGGTGAGGTGGCCCTGCTTAGTCCCCACGTGTCCCATCCCTGCAGGGTGTCCCTGGCTGAGTTTTCACAGAGGTCTGAGACCCCGTCCTGGTGTTGGCCGGGGTCAAGCTTGTGCCAAAACCACTTTGGCTGATGGTCCTGTGCGTGGTGATTCCCGGAGCTGGTGGGACTCCAGGACACCCAAGGGCTCAGGGACCCGTCCTGCAGCTGCCATCGTCTGGCTCATATGTGGGGGTGCCTGCAGGCAGGGGCGCATGCGGCAGAGGAGGGCAGGCAGGCAGGCAGCAGGGGGCAGGCAGGCAGCAAAGAGCAGCCTGGTGACATTTGGGTGGCGGCTACTGCCAGCCCCCCTCACCACAGTGCCCTCCGGAGCCAAGGGCAGCCAAGCCGGGCTGCAGACACCAAACCATCCCATCCCCGGAGCCGAACCCTTGGGGGCGGAGCAGTTGCTTTTCCCCTGGGACATTTAGAGCCTTCCCTTTTTCCCAGCTTTTAGAGGGTCTTTGGGATTTTTTTGGGGGGATAACGGTTGCAAACGCGACTTTCCTTGTTTCTTTACTCCAGATTAATGGGAGGAGCTGGTCCTGTCCCACTCCCAGCATCACCTTGGCTGGCTGCTGGGGCATCTCAAGCCGGTGCCAGTGGGAGCCCCCCGGCAGATCTGTGCTCCCTGCGCGGTGGAGGGAGAGCCGACAGCTCTCCTCGCCCCACAGGGGTGCAGCAGCCCCCAGCTAGGGTTCAACCGCCCGGGAGCAGGACCTCTCCCCATCACAGTGTCGGTGCTCCCGGTGGGTTTTTGGGAAGGATCAGGACTTCCTGGGGGTTGTAACCATTTGTGGTGGGTTGTTTGTTTCTTTTCCCCTGCAGCTCCTCAGTGCTTGTGTGCTGCCCAGGATGGAGGCAACAAGGAAGCGAGTGTTTAATAGGTAAGCAGTGGTGTTTTGCTTTGTTGGACACATCTGCCTGTCCTTTGCTGAGCCCTCCTGGCCTTACCATGGCTGTTGGGGATGCCCTGATGTGCCCCATGCTGGGGACCCCCATCCCAGGGACCTCTGTCTGCAGACGGGCTCCCGGGGGATGCTGGAGGCTGTCCTGTGTCCCTGAGGAGCTTGAAGCCAGCAGTGTGTGGATGGAAGGGATGCTCAGCCCCAGTGTTGGGGTGCTGTTTGCAGAGCCCAGCCCTAGGGTACCCCCTGCACCCACAGTGATGCCCTGGGGTGCCCCAGCCCCCGCAGGCCCCTCTGCAGGGAGCATCACCCCCTCTCCCAGGCTGGGGGCTTCCTCTCCGTGCCAGCCAGCTTTGGGTCTAAGGATTTGGGGGTGCTGCTCTGGGACCAAGAGGACAGGGAAGTGTCCCCCAGGGTGAAGTGTGCAGTGACACGGAAGGTGCAGCTGCAGGGATGGGACCCAGAGAGTTCCCACGCATGCTGTGGCAGCACAGGGAGCCCAGCCAGAGCCGGCGGCAGAGGAGAAGCCACCAGGACCAGGAACATGCCTGCTGCTGGGGAGAGGCCATCGGGGCAGGCAGGCTGGCCAGCAGGGGCCACCGAACCTGCAGGCAGGGCAGCCCCGGCCGGGGCCACGCCGGGCATTACAGCTAGCCTGGCATGGATGCCCAGCGTGAAGCCTGGGGAGCTCCCGTCCCTGCCCTGCCACCACGGTGCAGGCGGCTGCTTTGGGGTTCCTGCGCTGCTCCCCACAGTCTTGGCTGGCCGCGGGGCTCGCCTTGCCCCGGGAGAGCCAGAGGAGCTCTGACACCTGCCCGGGGCATCAGGAGTTTGCAGCCAGCGGCAAAGATCACGTAACCGACTAACCCACTGTGCATGAGCCCTCGTAACTGCTCGCTGCTTGCATTGGGTGCCCGTGCGCCGGGAACAGGACTCGGTCCCCTCGGGCCGGCGGGAAGGGAGAAGGACAGGCTCTGCCAAGGCAGCGGGGGGGAGGATGGTCCCACCAACGAGCTGTCCCCATCTCCTTGCCCTCCCCAACCTGCTCTAACCGTTAGACTCCCTGCTCCTAACCTGTGTAATCTGTCTATTTTAGGGGTTTCTATAGTATCCATCACCGTAGGTCTAAGAACTCCCAGGTAAGGTGGATGGGGGGGGGTGGTCTGCTCTCCCTCTCCCAGTGCCTAAGGAGCCTCATCCAGGGTCCTGCAGGATCTGCCTGTGCCTGCCTGCACCATGGTGTTGCCTGTCCCGTGTCCTGTGCCTACCCTGCTCTGGGCGCTGGCCCCAGCGCAAGGTCCCCTCGGCAGGCTGGTGGCCTTTGGGCGCTGGTCACCCGTGCAGGAGAGGTGGTGGCGGGGGTGGCACTGATGCTGCTGCGGTCCATACGGAGTGTGGGGAGGGGGGCAGGGGGATCGTGCTCATGGCTGCCCGCAACCCCCCCGCCCCACATCCCTGTTCTTCCCCGGTGTGTGCGGGCATCCCCAGCCCAGAGCTGCCTCTGCCGGTGACACGGAGCTGAGCGAGGAACGCTGCCGCAGGTGCGGCGGGTGGCAGGGAGAGGGCTGATCTGGGTGGCTGGAGGCTGGTGGCAGGGATGCTGTTGAGCTGGGTGGCAGGGATATTGTAAACTGGTGAAATAAACCCTCTTAAGGCTCATTTTGGACTTTTAGAAAGCAGGCTTGCTTTATTTGTGACGTCAGGGTGCTCGGTGATAGATCTCAAAGCAAGTACCACTGGGGTCAGTGGCAAAGCTGTTAAGGCAAAACTACATTGATTCTGTAAAATCAGAGCAATGCTGTACCAGCAGGAGGCTGGTGACAATTTTCTGGTGAGGGTCCCATCCAGCCTTCCGTGGTGCCACAGCTCAGCAGCACCCAAAGTGCCACCGTGCGCCCCTTCCCCTGCTCTGTGCTGCTGGGGGGCGGTGGGGGAGCAGGGACAGCAGGGACAAGCCTGGTGACACTCACGCCTGCTGTCTGTCCGTCCGTCCAGCCGTGTGCGAAGGGAACTTCACCTGCAAGGAGAACGAGGTTTGCGTCCGGCCCGGCGAGTGCCGCTGCCGCCATGGCTACTTCGGCGCCAACTGCGACACCAGTGAGTACCGGCAGGCGCCTGTGTGTCCTTGGCACGGTTTGCTGGGGGGGCCGTGGGGTGCTGGCTTATCTGGAGGTGATTTTTCCAGAACAGAACATCAGGGATGGGGCTGCAGATGCTCTTGGTCTGCCCTTGCCTGTCCCCATGGCCTTGTCCCCAGGGCATCGTCCATTTGGAGGGGCCTCCTCTGAGATCCAGGGCACTGGGAGGAGCTGGGGGGGGACGGTGGTCAAGGGGTCCCTTCAGGGCTGGGGGTCTTCAGTAGTGGATGGTGCTGCTGTTGTCCCATGGGCAGTGCCAGGGCTGATGGCTCTGCCCACAGAGTGTCCCAGGCAGTTCTGGGGTCCTGACTGCAAGGAGATGTGCAGCTGCCACCCCAACGGGCAATGCGAGGACGTGACGGGCCAGTGCACCTGCAACCCCAACCGCTGGGGTCCCAAATGCGAGAACGTCTGCCTCTGCAAGCACGGCAAGTGTGACCAGAAGACAGGCAAATGCACCTGCGAGCCCAACTGGTGGGGACCCCAGTGCTCCAGCTCCTGCTACTGCAGCCACAACTCCCAGTGCGACCAGCAGACGGGCAACTGCCTGTGCCAGCCGGGCTGGTGGGGCCGCGGCTGCAACAACCAGTGCTCCTGCAACAACTCCCCCTGCGAGCAGTTCACGGGGCGCTGCCAGTGCCGGGAGCGGACGTTCGGGCCGCGCTGCGACCGCTACTGCCAGTGCTACAAGGGCAAGTGCAACCAGGTGGATGGGACCTGCACGTGTGAGCCAGGCTACCGGGGGAAGTACTGCCGCGAGCCGTGCCCGGCTGGCTTCTACGGCCAAGGCTGCAGGAGACGGTGAGTTGGTTGGACCCCGCTGGCCCTGACCCGGCACCATGGGCTTGGCGGGAGACGGCGGCAGGTTTTGGGGATGCTGCAGCAACAGGCTCCCCTGCGGCTGTTGCAGGTGTGGGCAGTGCAAGAGCCTGCAGCCGTGCACCGTGGCAGACGGGCGCTGCCTGACCTGCGAGGCGGGCTGGAACGGCACCAAGTGTGACCAGCCCTGCTCACCCGGCTTCTACGGAGAGGGCTGCGAGAAACTCTGTCCCCCCTGCAAGGACGGCCACACCTGCAACCACATCAACGGCAAGTGCTCCCATTGCAACCCAGGCTGGATCGGAGACCGGTGAGTGCGGCTGGGTGCAGCTCTGGGATCCGGTGGGGTGATGCTCATCCTCCCTGCCCAGGCACCAGGAGGGGAGAGCAGGGGTGGGCTGAGCCCGCTGGCATGGCCGTGGGACTGGAGGGAACATGCAAGACCCCTGCCCCGCACCCCCAGGTAACACTGGGTGCTTGTGGTAGGGCTCGGCTCTCAAGCTGGGATGTTTTCCTCCAGGCTCTTGTGCCCAAGATTAGGTCCAGGGCTTTGCAGCACCCGAACGGGGCTGACAATAGAGTTTCATCTCCTGCTGGCAGGCTGGGAGGATGCTGGAGGTCCCCAGGAGCCAGGTGTGCTCCAGCCGCCTGCCCTTATCCCTGCCCAGGTGTGAAACCAAGTGCCGGAACGGGACATACGGGGAGAACTGCGCCTTCGTCTGCAGCGACTGCGTCAACGGCCAGTGCCACTTCGAGACCGGCCAGTGCCTCTGCCACCCCGGCTCTCACGGCACCTAGTAAGTGAGCCACGCTTCGGGGTGCACCCCAGGGCACGGGGGATGCTCAGGCACCTCCTGGCCCCTTGAGTCTTGCGTGGTTCCCAGCCAAGAGGTTTCCTGCAGTGGAAGCACTCACGGTCAATAATTCGGATGGGTTTTTGGAGCGGAGGGGAAAGGACGTGCTCGTGGAGACGTTAGCAGCAAGGTAACGCTGCGTGAGAGGAGTTTTGCTTTAGGAAGTGGCTATTTGGCAAAAACAAATGCTGTCGACAAAACAGTGGTTTGGGTTTTGTTTTTTTTTCTGAAGTCCAGGGTGGAATTTCTAGCTGAAAAGGGAGGGAAAACCACATCCCAGAATAGCAAATAACCTCACGAGCATGGCATCTGTAGAGTGCTCCTGCTGCGAGCTGCGGCTCTGGCCGGGGTCTTCCTCACCCCTGGGAAGATCTCCCCTGGTCCTCCCCCTTTCCCCCTGCCCAGGGAAGGGACACAAGGGACGCTGATGTCCTGCTTGCATCCCCTGGTGTTTTTTTTCCAGCTTGGGATTGAAATGCTGTTTGAAAAGGCGAGGAAAGCATTTCCCACGCAGACGGGGTGTGCAGACCAGCTCCCCTAGGTCTTGCCGGGTGTAGCTCAGATTTTCCCAGGAACTGGTGGCGAGGCTGGTGGCAGTGGCAGGGATTTGCGGCCAGCATCCCACCTTTGCCATTGTTTTACTCATGTTGTAGAAACAGGGAGTGTTTGTATTTCAGGTGGGTTTTTTGGGAGCTTCACTGACCAGTTGTGAGCCAGCCAGAGGTGGCCTGGCTGAGCACCGCTGGCAGTGCGGAATGTCCTGCCTGGGCATCCTTGCCACCTTTGTTAGCAAAGCTGGAGGTTCAGACAGTCCTGGTACTCCCCGGGGGTGTATGGCAGCAGTTTCAGCACAGCACCAGAGGGAAGCGTGTGATTTACATCGTTCTGAGGCTGGGGGTGTGAGGACCAGGGATGGTTGAGATGCAGGGACCTGGGATGCTCAGGATGCAGGGATGGGGGATGCTTGGGATGTGGGGACCAGGGATGCTCAGGATGCAGGGACGGGCTATGGTCAGGATGTGGGGACCAGGGATGCTCGGGATGCAGGGATGGGGGATGGTCAGGATGTGGGGACCAGGGATGCTCAGGATGCAGGGATGGGCGATGGTCAGGATGTGGGGACCAGGGATGCTCGGGATGCAGGGACGGGCAATGGTCAGGATGTGGGGACCAGGGATGCTCAGGATGCAGGGATGGGGGATGCTCGGGATGCAGGGATGGGGGATGCTCGGGATGCAGGGATGGGGGATGCTCAGGATGCAGGGACCAAGGATTCTTGGGATGCAGGGACCAAGGATGCTTAGGATGCAGGGACCAGGGATGCTCGGCATGCAGGGATGGGGGATGCTCGGGATGCAGAGACCAGGGATGTTCAGGATGCGGGGACTGGGAATGCTCAGGATGGAGCCCCAGGTCCAGCAGCATCCCGGAGCGGTAATGGTGTGCTGGCCTGTGCCATACGGGTGCATGCCGGGCAGGCTTGGTGGATTTCTTGGTGCTTGGGTGGATCCCTGTGACTATGTGCAAACTAGTGTTTTTGTCAGCAGTGTATAATTTTGCTGAAAAGGGGATGATTTCTGCAAGGGAGGCAGAAGGGACATCCTCATCATGCAGGGATGTCCTCTCAGCTCTGCGGTAGGAGGATGCTAAAGGAAAGGCGGCTAAAATATTTGTGGAGTGCACAAAGCGGTTTATCTCTGTGTTGTTCTGAGAGGCGTTGGGACCCCCTTGGAAAAAAATCACCCCTCTCTACTGTCCCAAAATCTCAGCTTGGGGCAGAAATGTGGGTCCAAGTGGTGGGGTGAAGGGTGTTGGGTTGCCGGGGAAATAGCCCCACTCCTGTCCTGCTGTGTTTGCTGCCCCAGCACAGCTGCTCAGAGCGGCCGCAGGAGCTCAGCGCCCGTCCCAGCAGCCACACAGCACCTGGCAGGCACGAGGCTCAGCCAGGACGGCGCTTTGCAAGTTGGCAGAGCGTGAAATGGTCTGAGCCGCCTCCGGGCACGGCGCCGAGGCCTGGGGGCAGTTGCGTCCCCAGGGGAGCAGGTTTGGGCTGGGGCCCGCTGGCTCTTTACGGCTGCAGCCGCTCTGGCTGGGATGCTGCTGCCAGCGAGCAGCTGGTGGAGGGTTCGGTGCCCAGCAGTACCGCTGATGTCCCCTGAATCCATCCAGGTCCTGTGCTGCGCTGCCTGTCCCACGGCTGGGGTGTCTGGTCGGGTCAGTCCCAGCAACACCAAGAGCCACGGTTGCTTTGGCACGTGCCTGGAGCATGTTTTCCATGCTCGAGCACTTGATGCTGGTGGGTCAGTGCTGGTCCATGTGTATCCCCCATCACCTCAGTGATGCCACCAGGGAGGTCATTTTACTGGCAGTGGAGATTTAACGCACGGTTTAGCCGAACCGGGAGGGTCCACCTTGGCAGAGTGGATGCCTCAGGGCCACTCGGTTGGTTTTTTTTTTTTCTTCTTGGAGGCTGAAAAAATAAAATCAATCTGGGCACCTTCCCAGCCATGGCCACCGCGGCTCTGCCCAGCTCAGCATGGGGGGGGCCCAGGGGTGCCGTGGTCACATCACCGCCGAGCCGAGCTGGAGACCCCGTGCGTGACACTGGCGCGTCTTTAGATGCGGCTGCTGGGTTAACGACCTTTCGGAATTCCTGTCCCTAATTGCGAAGCCCTGCATGGGGAGCAGCAAGAGCATCTGAGCCCCAGCCGGGCCACATCTCTCCAGTGATGGCTGAAGCCACTGGGCAAGCAATGGGCTCCATGGGGGGCTCCAGGGGCCCCAGGCTGCAGGGGGCTGTGTGGCAGCAGCTGGGAGAAGCGGCCCCTGCTTCTCCCCAGAGAGTGGTGGGTTTGGGAGGCAGCAGCAGCCGGGGTGGTGAGGGCTCTCACCCAGCGCCTTCCCTCCAGCTGTAACCTGACGTGCCCGCCCGGCCGCTATGGGGCCAACTGCGCTGAAGCCTGCAGCTGCCACGACGGCGCCTGTGACCCGCTGACGGGTGCCTGCCACATGGGTGAGAGCCAGCGGGCGTGGGTCGGGGTGGTGGGCTCTGCTGGTGGGCACGGGTCAGGGCGGCGGGCTCTGCCGGTGGGCACAGGTCAGGGCGGTGGGATATGCTGGCGGGTCGGGGGTCAGGGCAGTGGGAGATGCTGGTGGGTCGGGGTGGTGAGCTCTGCTGGTGGGCACGGGTCAGGGCGGTGGGATATGCTGGCGGGTCGGGGTGGTGGGCTCTGCTGGTGGGCAGGGGTCAGGGTGGTGGGATATATTGGTGGGTCGGGGTGGTGGGCTCTGCCAGTGGGCACGGATCAGGGCAGTGGGATATGCCAGCGGGTCAGGGTGGTGGGCTCTGCCGCAGAGCCATCGCCGGGGCTGAGCCGCCCGGTCCTGTCCTGCAGAGGCCAACCAGCGGATGGGGGTGATCGGGGCAGGAGCCCTGCTGGCGCTGCTGCTCATCCTCCTGCTCTCCCTGCTCTGCTGCTGCTGCGTCTGCCGCAAGAAGGATGAAGCCCATGGGTGAGTGCTGGGGCTGGGCGGGATCTCGCCAGGCTCTGTCATGAAGCCTGAGCAGGGGGGGGCTGCTGGGCTGGGGACGGCTGGGGACGTCAGTGCCCAGTGTGGGGCTGGGACCAGTGAGGGGGATGCAGGGTCACACCACAACAGCAGCACTGTGGGGAAACCGAGGCAGGGCAGCGCTGCCCTCCCAGCACCGTGCACCCTGCGGGGTCTGAGCATGTCCCATGGTATCCATCAGGGCTGCTGGAGGGGCTTTGAGGGAGCCCTGCCCGAGGACACCCTGTTCCCTCCTCTCTTTGCCTTCATTTCACTCTCGTGGGCCATCACTTCACGGAGACCCACCAGGTCCCCTCCAGGGCTGGAGCTGCCCTTCAAAGGGAACCCTGAAATACAGCCAGAGCATCGGGTCATGGCCAGGATCCCCAAAACAAACCCCTGGGCTCTGGGTCTAGACCTAAGGGGCGGGTGATGGGCTGCGGCACTGCCAGCTGTCCTGCACGGGGATGTTTGGGAAGGGTGAGGTCGGTTGCTGCAGCGAGAGCAGGATGCTAGCAGGGTTTTGGCAGCACTGGGTGACATCCTGCCATGGGGACAGGGATGGGGACAGCCCCATTGCAGGGGGGCAAGGCTTGTGCTGCTCAGCAAGGGATGAGTGGGCTGTGGGATCTCCTCCGGCTGCACAGAAATCCTCACCTCGAGCCGCCGGCTGCTGCATGGGAATTTTCCGGAAGCCTCCCCTTGCAGCCCTGCCAGCTCAATCCCAGCCCTGCACATCTGGCTCGCAGAGCCCAGGGGCTGCGGGTAATTATCCTGCTGATAAAAGCACAGACGCAGTCCCGCGCGGTGCGGTATCGCACAGGGAGCGGGGAAATGGCTCAAAATAGATTCCTCTCTCCTGGGGCGCCCGGATCCGCACAATGTCCCCAACCAGCTGGGTCAGCCGTGGTCCCGAGGCGTCCCGAGGGACAGCAGCAGCAGCGGGCATGTCACAGGTTGCTTTGCATCAACACATGAAGCTACTCACTCCTGCGGCTGCTGGTAATTGCTTGAAACCTCGGCCCCAGGAGGCTTGAAAACCAGAGAGCAAATAAAGAGAAGCCACGTGTTTGGTTTTGGGTTGAGATGATTTTTATTTTTTTGAAAGATTCAGGGGCTTGGCCTGCCGTTGCGGGTGTTTTGGGGCCGGGCTGCCAACGACCACGGCCGGATCTGGCTTTGCCACCATCCCCTGGCACTGCTCTGCGTCCCGGCGTGGTACCAGCAGCCCCAGCGGGTCCGTGACCCCCTGCACCCTGGGCACCCCCTGCTTTGATCTGCCCCGTTCTCCTTCCCAAAACCCCTTTGCATCTCCAGCATCCCTGAGCTCCTGACTCTCTGTCTCGCCCCGGGAAGGCTGTCCCTGCCGTGGAGTGGCTGCTGGTGCCTCTCTGACGGGGTCGTTGCCTTCTCTTGCAGCTCCAGCCAGGACCCGGCAGCAGCCAAAAAACCACCGAGACGCTTGTGTGGGCGTTTCAGTCGCATCGGGATGAAGCTCCCACGCATCCCCCTGCGCCGCCAGAAGTTGCCCAAGGTTGTGGGTAAGGTGCTGGGATTTGGGGAGGGGGCAGAGAGCCAAACCCCGGGGCTTTACTCCTGTGGGGCAGTGCCCGTGACTCCCAGCATCCTTTCTAGCCCCAAACCCAGGGCGCTGAACATGGCAGAGTGGTGACAGGGACACGCAGGTCCCCAGGACCATCACAGCACTTGGTGCGAGCTGCCTGGCTCGCAGGGGCTCAGCCCCATCTCAGTCTGCAGCTTCTGGATCTCAAAGCGCATTGTTTTGCTTTGTGCGGATCAGGTACCTGGTGCCTGGAGCTCTGCTGAGCTGCCTCACCAGGTTTTTAGGCAGAGGAATGGTCCCCGTCGCAGCACCGAAACTCCTCATTTGCCTGTTTGGTCCTAATCCTGCCCTGGCTTTGTGATCCAGGGCTGGAGCCCTACCCTGCTGCCATGTGTCGTGGAGATGAGGACAGAGGGGCAGAGACTTTGAGTGACATCCCCATGCTGCCCAGGCACAAACTGGGCTGGCAGGAGGATGCTCACACCCAGCAAAGCCCCTGACCCGCGGCTGTCAGGGGTGTTGGGACCCCCTGCATCCAGGCAGTGGGGGAGCACTGTACCCCCCACGCTCTGAAACCTCCCGGTGCAAGGAGCTGGTGATATGCTGAATAAAGCAGATCCTCCTCACCCTGCGCTGCCGTGGGGCTCAGCCCCACGCCCCCTCCCCGCGCCCAGCACCTCCCCGGTCGTACAATGCCGGCGGGATGCCTCAAGCTGCCGCATCCCGGTGCACAGCGGCTCGGCATGAGGCCGCATCCCCCATCCTGGTGGGGGACATGGGGGTGGCCCCCATCCCGGAATGCCATGCCCAAACTCCAGCATCAAGGAGGGGGTGACGCCTCCTCGCCGCATGGGACACGGCAAAGCCCTGCCCCAGAGCAGAGTGCGCCGGGGCCGGAGAAACATTCCTGCTGCAAGGATAACAGAGGCCGTGTTTGTGGAAGGGGCCAGGCAGGGCTTGGGGAGGACAGAGGGTGCCTGTGCGCGGCGAGGGCAGGGGGGGCTCAGGGGGCTGCCTGGCGGCAGCTGGCACCCACCCAGCTCTGGGTAAATAGGGCGGCAGCGGCCCCGGGAAAAGCTGAGGATGCGGCAGCAGTGCCGGAGGGATGCTGGGGATGGTCTCGGGTCCTGGTGGGGCTGGAGCTATTCCTGGAGCCTTTTCTTGGGCTTGGGGGTTATTATTCCACCAAGGAGAAATGGTTTGGTCTGGGCTTGCTTTGTGTTCGTCCTGTTAGCCCATGCAGCATGGTGGAGCCGGTGTGGGCTTCGGCAGCTCCTGGTCCTTCTGGTGCATGATCTGGTGACACCTCCAGCCCCCTCTGAATCCGGGGACCCACCCCAGGCTAGGGAGCCCTGATGGGGTGCGTGCAGCAGCCTGCATCCCTGCGATGCCCAGCGACCACAGTGGCACGTCAGCGTGTGGCTCTGCTCCCTGGAAGCCACAGCGGCCAGGACGTGGTGGCAGAGGCCATCTGTCCCCGTGTCAGTCCTGCCCCAGCAGGAGGGTCTGGGGGATGCTGAAATGCCCCATCCCAAGTGCCAGGTCAGTGCCGGAGGTGCTCAGGACCCTGTGTCACAGGGAGCTCAGTGCTGGCCAGAGCTGAGGACACCTGGTATATGGTGGCCGTGGGTCTGCTCACATCCTTGCAGAGCCGCTGCCACGGCCGTCTGGGCTCAAACGTGATCACAGTCACCGCCAGCGAGCACGAGCCCACACATGGCAGAACCGCCCCAGCCGGCGCAGCAGGTTTTGAAGCCCCACCGAAGCTCAATGAGTACCTGGAGCCCCACTTGCCCCCTTCAAAACCTGCTCCCCAACCTCAGCACTGGCTTCGGATCTGCCGAGGGGGTTGCATCCGAGCGGGCAGCCTGGCAGCCACAGCCCAGATGACACCAGCAGCCACGGTGCCAGGGTTCGGGCATCCCTGTGCACCCGGGTTTCACGGGGTTTGGTGGTACCAGCGTGGGTCTCGGGTGTGTGTTGCCCCGTGGATGCCGGGGCTAACCGGAGCTCTGCCCTGCGGGTGCCCGCTCCTGCACCCCACCACCCTGTGAAGTTCAGCCAGCCCCACGGGTGACGCTGACCATGGGGAGCTGGATATGAGCAGGATGGGGATGGCCAGGAGGGCTCTGGGGCCACCCTCTCATGGCCCTTCTGCTGTTCCTCACCGCTTCATCCCGGTCCTGAGACCGATGGGTGCAAGCAGGGCTGGGGCCGGCACCCCGGGGCTGGGCCTCCGTCAGGTTTTGGGGAGAAGCAGCAGGAGGGGACCTGTGGGAAGCGTCTGCATCCCCATCAGTCCATGATTTATCAGCTGGGGGGGGGATAAATCCCAGGGGACCACACAGGAGCCCTGGAGCCCCGCTCCGGCTGCACCGCACATCCTCTTTTTTATCCTTTTGCCGCGTCCTGGGTCTCCTCCGAGTCCCGGAGATGCCTCGTGGCTGTGAGTCCCGGGCACTCGTCACGCCCCCTCGCAGGAAGCATCTCCCTTCATCCGCTTCCAGCCGGCTGCTTTTAATTTTCCCTTTTTGGTTTTTATTACAAGGAAAGCCATGTTGAAACTGCTGCTTCCCCCTCTCCAGGCCATTTGCTCTTTAAATAGCTCTGCTTCTTCTTTTTTTTTTTTTTGCTTTTCTCCAAGAAGCAGAGCTATGCAGGGGCGAGCGTGCATCACTGCCCTTGTTTTAATGACCCGGCATCTCTGAAGCCAGATTCCATAATAAAGAATAAATGCTCCGATGGGCATCCCAATAACACTTAAGAGTTTTTTTATTATAAAACAGGGACATGGTGCAAGAATCAAACAGACCGAGCAGGCAATTGCAGCACAGCTTAGAGGGCTGGGATGTGCAGGCAGAGGTTACCTGGAAATATCAATGTCCGGCTGCAGCGCAGGGGGAGCCTGCCCGCGCACTGGTTTTCTGCAGCCCTTGCTGCACCGTCCCAGGGGACAAAAGCCAGCGGGCAGGAGATGCGGACGAGAGCATCTGGTGCTGCCCTGGCTCTCTGGGAGGGTCAGTTCCCTCCACCCTGCTGCCATGGTCCTGCCTGGTACCCGAGGATGATGCTGGAGCTGCGGGAAGCTGGGAAGCCCCACAGTGCAGGACGTGAACTTCTCCAGCAAACTGCCTTAAAAATGATCAGGCAGAAAGAACAGCCCCTCCCAGCCCAGACAACTGTCACTGCTCAACTTTTTTTTTTTTTAAATGTTGAAACCTATAATATTTTTAACACCATATTTTTCCTCTCTGGTGGTTTTTCTCTTCCGCTTGGCTTCTCTGCGGGCAACCCCCATGGTTGGAGGGAGCAGTGCTGGGACAAGGAGGGGTGCTCCTCCTCAGCCTCAGGATGGGAGAATCTGAAAAAAGGACTAAAAAGTGGCAGAATTCTGGAAAAAAAACAGCATTATGCATCCCCCTGCTGCAGGATCACTCCTTTGAGCTCCTTTTGCAGATGCAGAAGGAAAATGAAAATGCAAATGGTGATGCTGAAGTGGAAATTAGTGCAGTTTTTCTTTCTTTGGGAAGGGGACAGTCACAGCACCAGGACTTTCTTTGCAGGGTAGCCCTGCCAGGTTGTGCAGCTCGTGGGTGACCGCCGGGATGCTCACTGGGTCTTCGTGGGACCCAGAGTTTTGTGTGGCTCATCCCTTCACCATGCTCATCCTTGATTTGGGCATTGGAGACCCGCTGTGGAGAGGGGGGACGGACAGGAGGTGTGAGGCTTGCACGGGCTCTGCTGTCTGCAGCCATTTGTCCCCAAGCATGAGGGTTGCTAGTCACCACCATTGCTGGCTGATGGCCTCTGCACACAGGTGCCTGACTGGGGGACCTGGTGGGGATGCACAGCAAGAGCTGTCCCCATGCCTGGGATGCTGCCCCTTCCCCACGACCCACCAGCAAGTTGGGCAGCGGGGAGGCTGTGCAGCTCCCATCCTCCCAGGGGCTCTGGAGGTCCGTCGGGACAGGCACTGACAGCGGTTCCTTGCCCTCGTAGTGGCCCACCATGACCTGGAGAACACCCTGAACTGCAGCTTCATCGAGCCTCCCTCCGTGGTGGAGCAGCCTTCCCCATCCTGGTCATCCCGCGGCTCCTTCTCCTCCTTCGACACCACGGATGAGGGGCCGGTGTACTGCGTCCCCCACGAAGGTGAGCAGGGGGACAGGGCGCTTCCCCGGGGGACTTCAGGGCCATCGCTGGGGGCCACCTCCTGTCACCCTTGCGCAGTGGGGGACACGTCACCCTGGCTCCTCGTGCCGCAGGGAAGGATGCAGGTGCTGGTGGTGCCTCCTATCGGGTTTCAGAGCTCCCTCCTCCGGCGTTTGCTGCCTTGGGGTTGTTTTAACAGCCCTCTTGTGCTGGGGTCCCTGACTGGGAGGAGGAGGCAGGGAAGCTGGGGACACACTGGGGTGTGGGGGGGAACCAGGTGGGATGCTGTCCCACCGTGCTGCATGAGCATCTCATTCCTTCCCCTCCCTGGGCACATCCCCTCCTGACACCCCTGTGCTCTCCCCCCACAGAGAGTGTGGGTGACAGCCGGGACAGGGGGACACCCGCCAGCCCTGGGGACAAGCTGGTGGCCCCAGCTGGTGGGGAGGAAGCTGGCGAATACACCTTCCTGAAGGAGACGGGCTCCGTCAGAGCCTTCCTGGCCGACAGCAGCGAAACGCCCCTGCTCAAGTCCTCGGACAGCGAGCGCTCCTCCTGCGGCTCGGGCTCAGCCGGCGCTGCACTCTACGCCCGGGTCGCCCGTCTCTCCAAGCAGTTCAAGGAGGAAGAGGATGCCGTCACGGAGCCCCGCAGCCCTGGGAAGCCACCATCCCCGGAGAGGACCAAGCCCCGTCCCCCAGATCCGGCCACGAAACCGAAAGTCTCCTGGATCCACGGCAGGTATAACTCCAGCCAGTCCAACTCGCTGCCGGCACCCAGCCGGTCCCCGGAGCAGGCAGCTGCCCGGTCTAGCAGCCCCGAGCAGGGCCAGGGCTTGGCCAAGAGGAAGAGGAGCCCGAGTGAGACATCGGCGGGCGTGCAGGGCAGAGCAGAGGAGAAGGGCAGCGCACGGGGCAAGGAGAAAGCACAGAAGCAACCAAAGGAGCCTGGCGTCCCCGAGGGCAAAGCCAGCCTTGCCGGGGAGCCCCAGTCACCCTCTAAGCCCAAGCAGAGGAGCAAAGCTGGGTCAGAGCCAACAGAGAGCATCAACGGGGCAGTGCAGAACGCCTTCCGAAAGATGGGTGCCTTCCAGCCTGAGCGGCGGGGCGGGGACAACAGGGATGCTCCTCGCAGCCCCGGCACCAGCAAACCCCGCTCCGAGCCCCTCCATCCCCACCTGGCCTCTGAGCTGGCTGCTCAGCTGAAGGAAAAGACTCAGAGCCTCAACAAGGGGGACGGAAGCACCCGGGCAAACGGGGTGGGCGCCCAGCGGGAGAAGCCGACCCCTCCGCAGAAAGCCAAGCGCTCAGCAGCGACCGGTGGCCAGAAGACCAGCAAGCCCTTGCTGCCCACCTCTCCCCACCTGCAGAAACTGATCCCCGGGGCGACCGAGCTGGCAGCTGGGGAGCCCAAGCGGGTGGAGAAGCCAAGCACTGGCAGTGGCCAGGACCAGGCTCTTCCCAGCGAGCAAGCGGCCAAGAAAACCCCCATTAAAAAGCCTCCCAGGAAGAAGAGCCGAGAAGCCAGCCTGGAGCCGCCCAGAGCAGCTGCTGTGCCTGCTCAGCCGGTGCAGTGACCGGGAGCTGGGCACCGGCCCCGCGCTGGCTGGCCGCGCACCGGGAGGAAGGACGTTTGCCGGCACAGCCAGCAGACGTGGAAGCCTGGACTGGGCAGAGGGCACTGGAAGAGCCTTGAGCCTCCATTTTCCCCTCTTCCATCTCTCTCATCCCCCTTTTTCCTTTAGTCTCCCCTGCCCCAGGACCTGGTCCTCCCCATCCATGCCCTGCTGCCTGCTTCCAGCCTGGGTCTGGCAGCTCGCCCTCCCCGCGCAGGGCAGGACTGCAGGGAGCCAGCCCGGCTGCCAGCCCGGGGGGGTTCCGTGCGTGGCATATCCCCCCCACACTTTTTTGTAGCAGTATTATCTATCGCATGAGCAGCGCTTGTTGTACTAGACGTACCCACGGTATATTCTGCAGTAACGGAGCCGCTCGCTTCCTGCGCCCCACTCCGGTCTGTCGGGCTCGCGGTGCACGGAGAGGGAGGGTGCTGCTGCTTGGCGCCTAGGGCGTCGCCGGGGACATGCCCCACATCCATCGTTGGCTGCAAACCCTATGCCCCGGCTCCCTGGGCTCCAGGCGCGGCTCTCCATTGCTGGTCCTGCCGCATCCGCGCCGTGCCCGGCGTGGGGTCGAGCTGGTTTCGACCGATGCTACCCTCCCCTCTGCCCAGGGGTTGCTTCTGGCCAGGAGGAAAGCACTATTTATGGCCAGAGCTGGACACCCTTCAGGTTCCCGCGTCCCATCCAGCGGAGTTGTAGGGATGAGTTTGGTACGACAGAGCCCGGCACCTCTGCAGAGCGCTTTCCTAATAAAAATGTATTTCTTCCATAGCTCGGTGCCGTCTCTCCAAGCCCCAGGCTCCCCACGGGCAGGCGATGTGCCAGGCATTGCTGGGTCCTGGCTCAGGTGCTCAGCCGGGTCATGAGCAGGATGCAGCTGGGGGATGGAGGACTGTGCTGCAGGGACAGGCAGGTGGTGACAGGCAGGGTGGGGAGGCAGGTCCCCACTGTGGCTGCTGCTATGTGCCCACCTGGCAGCAGAGACCAGCCTTGGGGGGAAGACGAGGAGACCCTCGTCCCCCTGGTATCCAGCATCTTTCCACAGCACAGCACGAGCCCCGGGGGGGACACCAGTTGTGGTCAGACACTCTCCAGTGTAGCCAGGATTGGACCCTTGGGCTCCGGATGGCACTGGCCACCAGGCAAAGAGAGTCCACCCCTGGCTGGGTGCTCGATGTGCTGGGAAACAAATGTGGGACGACACAGGGGGCTGGCAGTGGGGTGCAGGACTCCGACCCCAGCTTTCTAACCCCCCTGCCAAGGGGCTGCCAACGCTGGCATCATTTGGGCTTTCCACGCAGCCCCAGGGCTGGCTGAGATGGGCTTTCTCCTACCTGTCTTCTGCCCATGATTCCTGAGCTGTCCCGCCTGCAATTTGCCTGCACCCTCACTGCACGCTTCTGTCATTTTGCCTGTGCGCTGCCTGCACGTTGCCCAATCTCTGCATGCATTTTGCAAGCTCTCTGCCTGCTCCCTGGGCTCTGCCTGCTCTCTGCCTGTGCTTTGCTCACACGCTGCCTGCACACTGCCTGTGCTGTGGGTCTGCGGTGGGGGACAGCGGGGTTCTGCAGCCTCCCCAGGAGACAGGGCAGCAAAGCCTTGTCCTGCTGCTCCCAGCGCTTGCCCAGTGCCTGCTGCCTGCAGGGCTGTAAATGGTGCTGGTGTGAGCAGAGGGGCTCTGGGTCCTTTGGGGCAGCGGCTCTGCCCCTGTCAGGCTCCATCAGCCTCAGCCTGAGCCCCCACCAGCCCACGGGGCTGCAGCACCCACCGCTCTGCCGGGCTCTCCCTGGAGGAGCCGGAGCCGTTGGCTCCAGGGGACCCCCCTACCATGAGGGGTGAAAGTGAGGGCTCTCCGCTCCCATGGGAGCCAGGAGCACTGGTGCCCACCCTTGAGCCATCCTGAGCTCTGCCCACGGTGGGGGATGACGGCCCAGGAGAAGACCACCAGACCAGGAGGCCAACCACGAGGCAATCTCATAGGTGGTGGACACAGCTGGTGGACACCAGGATGGGATGAGACCACCTGGAACCAGAACTGCAGCATGGCACTCAGGAGGGGACAGGGCTCTGGTACGCTCCCTGGCATCACTCAGCATCATCAAGCTGGATCCGGAGATGCAGTATCTGACATTGGCTGGAGAAGCATCGTCTCGTTGGCACTGTCTGGCTGAGCCTTGAGAACCTTCAAGGATGGAGATGCCCCAGCTCCTGGTGACTGTCCCAGGGCTGTGGTTCTCTCCTGGGGAAATTTTTTCTTCTGGGGTCAAACCTGAACCTCGCAAGCTGCAGCTGGTGGCTGTTGTCCCCCATCATATAATCTGGCACCAGCAAAAAGTATTCAACTCTGTTGTCTTAGTTGTTGGCTGCTCTCCGGCCCCCGTTACCTTCCACGGCCAGGCTAACCCAGCCTGGCCCCCTCCACCTCTCCAGGTGCCATGTCCACTAGCTCCATGATCATGTTGGTAGCCCACCTCTAGGCCTCTCCAGTTTCTTCACATCCATCTTGAACTGGGAGGCCCACATCAGGACTCTGCTGAGTAGAGAGGCAGCATCTTCCTCCAGATGGCTGCTTGTGCCCTTCCCTATGTTGCCTTTGCCTTCCTCAGGAGGAGAGCAGTGACAAGCTGATCTTCAACCTGAGGTCCATCGTAACCTCCAGGTTCCTTTCAGCAGGGTTCTTCCAGCTCAGATGGGTCAGGTGCTTCTCCAAGAAACATCCTGTGATGCCATGAGCCATCACCATCACAATGGATGAAGCATTGCCACAGCTCAGCATCACAAAAGGCTGACTTCTCTGCATAGCCTGACCAGGAATCTCTTTTCTAAGCATCCTGCCAGGGTCTGCAGCCTTTCCTCCCACCACTGCACTTTGGTTCTCTCTGAGGGACAGCACCCTGTGATAGACACCAGTGAGGGGACTTTGCTTAGGGGTCTACAAATCAGCAGAGGCTGAAAACCATAATGCAATTTCCCTTGCAGCTGTGAGTCCCACCAAAAAGATCATACATAGCATAAAAAGTTGCTTTTTGTAGCCGCTTTCCACCACTCTCTGGGACATGTAGAAACCTTGGACCTCAAGGGAAAAACAGCTGAAGGCCATTCCAGGAGAAAGTCCTAAGTGGTGGAGTCACCATCCCTGGAGGGAGTCAAGAAACGTGTGGATGTGGTGCTTCAGGACATGGGTTAGTGGGTTGGGTGGTGTTGGGTTGAGGGTTGGACTTATGATCCTTGAGGTCTTTTCCAACCGGAATGATTCTATGATTCTATGAAATGTGGAGCAAATCCAGGTCTTCTGCTCACCCAAGATGGAGCAGAACCACCTTCAGGCGCCACTGTCTTCCCCAACAGACGGGCCAGGTGACAACACGAGGGCTTGACTAAGTGCCTTGCTTGGCCTCTCATGGCTGAGGAGAAGCAGAGGATGAGTCTGGCAGGAGATGTTGTGATGGAGCAGGACCTGCCTAGCAGCCACCATCCTTCCTCTCCACTGGAACCCCAGACAGGGAAAGGAGAGGAGCACAGGGGTGGTTGTGGCCCATCCTCTCCTCCACCAACATTGTCACACTGGTCTTCTTCCCATTTCATTGCAATTTCCCAAACTGAAGAAGGAGCCCTTGGGTTGGACAACACTACGTTTGTTTTGGCTCAGCGGGCGAGCAGCGATAGAAGCGAGCTCGTTGCCAACAATTCATTTCCTATTTCAGGCCCTGCCAAAAATAAACTCGGAAGGGAAACTCCAATGAGAACGAAACACGCATGAGACAATGGGCTCCCGAAATTCTATAGGAAATTTCTCTCTCAATGCTCTCTGGGAGGGGGAACAGCAGTGCCAGGGGTGTTTCATGCTCAGGGAGGACTGTGAGAGGCTTGGGGAGCTCAGTCAGCTCCACCAGCACTCCCGCACAGGACAGGGCTATAGGGATATACGTACACATTCAGCTGGCATGCCATGTGGTGTCTCCAGGTGGGTACGTTGCATGGGGGGAAACGGCCCTTTCTTTGCCCCCAAAAGTGGATGTTGTGCTCCCTGGCTGTCTTCCCAAGGGACGCTCGGCTCCAGGGATGGCCAGGCTGGGGGCACTGGAATGTCCCCTGGCCACGTGGGCGATGTCCTCGTGCAGCAAGCATGCAGCTGGCACAGGGCTGAGCCATCACCCCACAGACCGGGACCCCAAAGAGGAGCAGCCAGCACCACACCATCAAAATCATTTCACCGTCCTCGCTGCAGCCGTCGGTGACCTGGAGGACTCTGGTGGCATCTGAGTCGCAATAAATAGTGGCCTTTTTGCAGGCATAGTCCCCTGCTTGCCTGCCCACCCTCTGCCCACTGGCTCTGCTCCCCCCTGGGGCTTGGCTGCCAGCCCCGGGCACAAAGGAGCCCATGGGTGATCCTGTGGGGTGCCCAGTCCTGGCACAAGCCTCCAGCGGAAGGACAAAGCTGTGCACCGTGCTCTGGGGTGCCAGGAGTCCTCAGGAGCAGGGGCTGTGGCTCCAGGACCCTGGGCCACCAGCCTTGGAGGGGAGCGAACAGGTTGAACCAGTGGCTGCAGCTTTCCCTTGGGATGACGAAGCCTTTGGGTGGCTGTTGGCAGCCTTGTCCCCGTGGGGACAGTTCTGTCGCTGCAGCCTTTCCCTGCACCTAAGAGCCAACGAGACACAGGACATCGATAGAAATACATACTCCAGGAGCATATACTTTTTTAATATATATACACACACAAACACACACACTCCAGGAGTAAATTTACTATACACTCCAGGAGTAAATTTTTTTAATGTATGTATGTGTACATATACATATATACTTATTTTTAGATACATATACACATACACTCTCTCCTATATACTCCTGGAGGATATAGTATATATGCTTATAAATATTTAAGTGTATTAAGTATAGGCATATGCACTTATATATATTATATATATACCTCTATATTTTTATCGATTTCTATTTTTATATACATACATGTGGACATACATACATACTTATAGATCTCTATAAGCTCTAGGAGCTGGGCTGAGTCTGCCCACAGTCACCAGCAGGTATGTGGCAGTGCCACCCAGACACCTCCCAGCACCGTGCCCGCATCCTGGCTCTTTGTGACGCTGGGCATCTCCTAGAGGAGCTGGGGTCCGGGGAGCCACAGGCGCGGGGTCCCCCAGCATGGACCCATTGGGGGAGCAGGGCAGGGCAACATCCAGCAGGGACATGACCTCCCTGCACCACCCTGAGCCCAGCAGCAGCTCCAGGCTGGAGCATGGTCCTGCTCCTCTGCCCCATCCTCTGCTGCAGCGCATGGCGGGGGCCGAGTTCAACGCTGGGCTTGGAACCGGAGACATACCCTCAGCTCGTCGGGCTCTCAAGGGGACACTCCACAGCCCCCCAGTCCGTCAGCCCAAAGGATGGGATGCACAGGAATGTGCTGTTTTGGGGCAGCCCGGCGAAGCTTGGGGGAGGGCTGCAGCTGGACCTCCCTGCTTGGCAGGCGTTGAGTGTGGATGCAACGCCTCCCCGGGCTGAGCAAACCCACTTTGGCTCCAGTTGAAGACTCTCCCTCACTCAGTAGCGTAGTGGAAGCATTTGCATGTGATCCAGGGCACCAATTAATCCCCAGCCATAATGAACTACACAGAGCAAAGGGACGAAGCTCATCAGCTGCAGCAGTTTCGGGGCCGCAAAGGCATTTCTAGCACATCTCTGAGCAGATCCAAGAGCCTGAGCTCATTCCAGCCTCTGGAACCTCCATCCGGCATAATTTTGGAAAAATCCCCATTTTTTGCATTACGGAAAGCACGAGCACGCTCGCATCCAAGCACTTCGAGCAGGAAAGAAAGAATAATTAGGCAGAAGATAGGCAGAGGCACCCGCACCGCTGCTACCTGATTTATCCCCGCGCCCGTGCTGGCCCAGCCGCACACCGTAACGCAGCCGGCCTTGTTTAGTCTGTATGGGAGCACAAATCACGGTGCAATGTCATCGCTCTGCCAGGGTCTGGATCTCATTAGGAGCCACATGATCGGCCTCGGCTGCTGCTGGGGGCTGGCCGCGCTCCCCCTGCAGAGCTGCACAGGATGCAGGGTGACGGCTTGGGGCGCGGGGCTGAATAGGCGACTTGTCTGCAGGTGAGGAGCAGCAGCCGCCTCGGTGGGATGGGGGTTTGGTCCTGCTGGGAGGGTTGAAGACCCTGAAAATACCCTTAGAGGAAGGGAGTGTGGGCTGAAGCTGTCCCCTGCTAACCCGGTGACTGCAGGGGCACAGCAAGGCTGACCCCCTGAAGCAGCCCTTAGCCCAGAAGATGCTTGCAGCTCATGCTTGCACCCTTCTGCACACCTTGCATCCCGCTGCAACCTTTAGCATCCCTTGCAGCCTGCTGCAATCTTGCAGCCCTTGCAGCCCTTGCAGCCTGCTGTATCCCTTGCAGCCTGCTGCAACCTTTGCAGCCTTTGCATCCGTATCTCCTCCCGGGGAAGGATGGACAGTCAGGATGCGGGTGTGCAGAATCTCCTCGAAGTCCCAACAGATGCTCAGCTCAAACAACCGAAGCCCAGCCATGTTTTCCAACATGTTTCTGACCATGCAGGCTCCTGCCGCAGGTCAAATCCAGCCTGTCCAGCTCGGTGGTCCTTGCTCCGCCGGCTATGTCAGCAGCCAGTCGGGAGGGGAGCAGGAAGGTTTCACACAGCACCACTGAGAGCCAGCGACCACCTCAATCCAGATCTTATTTTAGCTGCAGCTCAGGGGTGAAATTCCCGTTCAGATATTTCAGCTCCAGGGGCCAGAGTGGGGGAAACACAGTTACTCCACAGTGTTTAAATTTGAATAAATCCGGTGAGCCTGAGGCTGTGAGGCTCCCTCGGTCCCGGCCACACGCTCCCCTTGCCCAGGGGACGAGCATGAACGAGGCTGAGGTCAGACACAAAGGTTAAAGTGGCCAAAAAAATCAGGGGAGGAGGCTGGGGACAGGCAGCAGAGCCACCATGGTGGGTGACCACGCACCCGGTGCAGGATGGAGACAGGGGTCTGGTGCTGGAGCCCCTTCCCCAGGGGTGCAGGGGGCTGGTGCAGCTCTTGGAGGGTCCAAGAAGCTGCTGGAGGAGACTTGGGGAAACCATCTAAAACAAGCCGGCTGAGGAGGGCAGGATCTGGCCTCGCGGAGAGAAGCCACCCCAAGACCTGGCCCTGCGGGGGGTTTGCTGCTCCAGGAGTGTCCTGGCTCCATCCCTGGCTCGGGTACCAGCAGGGACTAACCGGGCACATCGATTTGGGCTGAGCTGCTGTTGAATCCCCAGCTCCTGCACGGCCGACCCAGCCTGTAACCATGCTGTGGAGAGCGGAGCCGCTGGTGGGATGCTCCCAGTCCAAGCCCCGGGTGCTGCTGCATCTCCCCAGCCCCACGGTAAAAGCAGCAAAGCCACTCCCAGTGCAAAAGCCGTGGTGCATCAGCCTCTTTAGGTGGTGGCTGGCTGCCTGGTGAAACCACACTCACCAAAGGCTGAGCAGCCATGGGGGGAGCTCCTGGCTCCCAAGCGGTGACTCAGAGCTGGTGACGTGGCGGCTCTCCCATGGGGACACCAGGCTCAGGCAACCATCTCATGCGGATGGGTTTGCTCTGGAGGATTATTCCTAATTGCGATGTGCTCCAGTTGCAAAAAACAAGCTGTCCTGCTCCGTGCTCATGGGCACCACGCTCCTGCTGCCACCTTTGCTTGACTCAGGGTCCAGCAAGGCCATAAAAATGCCACTTTCCAGCATTTCTGAGCATGCAATCGTGCCCTCTGGGGGAACGCAACACCCAGGCATCCCTTCCCTAAACGAGCAGTGGACACCTTTGCAGATCTCTCCATGCTGGGAGATATTTTCCCTGCAGGGGTGTGCAAGAAGCCTGAACCCCAGAGGGGACGCCTGGCTCAGGGACAAGGCGAGTGGCCCTGGTGGCAGAGTCCCATTGGCCCTCTGGTTGTCCCTGCACATCCCGTGCTGGGGCACAGGCTCCATCCCACAATGTTTGCTTGTCCCGCTGCTTCTCAGCACCCACCTCTGCACCAGCCCCGCTTCTTCTTGAGCCCCCATCCAGGATCAGCCCCTGCCTCCCTCTGTGCCGAGGCGAGGAACATCCCACTCCCTGGTGCAGAGCCCCATGGCCATGAGCACCCGAATGTGGCCTCATCCTGCCCAGCGAGGTGCATCACTCCATGCACATGGGCCAGCGGCAGCTGGAGCAGGATGATGTGGTGGGACCGTGTGCAGGTCCTGTTGGGCTCTTCCCAACAGGTGAAGCTCCGTGGTGGGGGTGGCAGGGTGGGGAAGGACAGAAGGAGCTTTCTTGCTCCATTCATTCCTCCAAAGCTCGATCCAGGCCAGGTTAAGGCTCTTGCTGGACATGACAAGCCAACTGTGGGGTTGCTTCTGCTCTCAAGCCCCTGGGTCCAGCCTGGGTGGTCTCCTCCTGGGTGCTAGCAGGTCCTGGGGAAGGGCCCATGCTTCCTCCACCCATGCAGTGTCACCTGAGCTGCTTGTGGCACCACTGCAGACACTGTCACCTGGTCGGGGACTCCCCCACCCCAACTTGAGCCCATACCCCAGCAGCCTCATGCACATCCCAACACACTGTGATATGCTCCCTGCCTGGACCGCCTGGGACATACAGAGTGTAGGACACCCCGGGGTCACCTGTGCTCTCCAGCCCTGCTCCCCATGGGTGCCACCCACCCACCTCCCCCAACCTCCCAGACCGAGACCATCCCCAATGGGTGACACAGCTCTCCGAGATTCTTCCCTTGACTCAAAGCACCCGTGTGCCCCTTGTCCTGTCACCACAGCACTCATCCCAGCAGAGTCCCTGTCCCCCAGCTCCATCCGCTGCAAAGAACTCGCCCAGCATCCCTGCCAGCACCCAGCCCAGCAACAAGAGCAGCACGAGCCCTACGCGAACCAGGGCCAGCTACCTCATGGCATACACACCAGCTCAGATATCTGCACCAGCTCCCCAAAAAGCCCAGCTTTTGCAGCCCCCAGCCCACTAGCCTGCAGAAGGCAGCGCCCAGAGCCTGCCTGGCTAATGAGAAGCACATGAGACCCCCATCTGGTAGCGATTGAGCGGGGAGAAGTGCTGGGAAGGGAGGAAGTGCAGATTTCCTGCAGCACAAAGGAAGGGAGAGGAATGTCCACAGCGGAGCGGAGGCCTTGGCATCCCCCCCACCCCAGCTTGGCCGTGATGCCTTCGGTAGCAAAGGCACCAGCTCACGCCTTGTTTCTTTTCTGGCGCTGCTGGAGCTCATCCTGGGGAATGTGCTGCCTCCTTCCCTGGGCTGAGCCCCATCTCCCTTTCCACGGCCACTTTCCACAGGCTCCCCGTAGCCATGGTGAATGGCTCTCACAGCCGCACCGGCCCTCCGAGCCCTCATGCATGGTCTCTCCTCTCCAGTCTGGTGCTGCTCAGGGTTTAGGGTCAAGACAATCCTCCCCAGACCCAGACACAACTGGGCTTCAGCTCCCCCTCGAAACAGCCTTGGGAAGAGAGCAGAAGCCCCAGCAAGGTGGGGATGGTGGCAAGGTCAAGGGAGGGTCTGCTTGATGCCATGACGATGGGGTTGTGACACTTGGAAGGGGACAAGGCAGGCTGCATTTGGGTCGTCACCAGTGCAGGCAGCCGTGCTGGGGGCAGGCAGCTTGCCTGGTCCCATGCTGGTACCAGGTGAAGTCTTGGCCCCTCCGTCCCCAAGCATCCACAGCTGCCAAAGGGATTTTGGGTTGTATCGCCAGGGGAACAGCCGGGGACAGCAAAACCCTGTGACAACAAAACCCTGGCTTCAGGCGACACCCAGGGAAGTACATTTAGCAAAAGCTGCCATCAAATCTTTGTGGCGGAGGATGGCAAAGTATCAGGGATGTTTTTATCCTGGACTTCCACATCACTCTGGCTGAAACTGAGCAGCATGGCTAATGGCTTTTAATCAAAGACCCTTTTTTCCGTTCCCCAGCAGCTCAGCAGGCTGCAGCCACCCGGGCTCTGCACCAGCTCCAGCACGGCAAAATCCTCTTGGTAGTTCCCTAGGATGGGATTGGGGTGATTTGCCTGCTCAAAATATAGGGCAAGCATTTCATGGGGACATTGCTGCCGAGC
Organism: Pterocles orientalis; assembly: GCA_011057875.1. NCBI lineage: Eukaryota > Metazoa > Chordata > Aves > Pterocliformes > Pteroclidae > Pterocles > Pterocles orientalis. Next base: position 770,001 of record WKFP01014181.1, read on the forward strand.
TGGGGAAGAGCAGGCAGGGGATGGGCAGGACAGACGGACGTGGCAGGGCTGGCTGGACGAGGCAGTGGTGTAAGCAGTGCAGAAGCAGAGGGATCTGCCATCAGCCCACTCTAAGCCTCTCCAGGACTTGGGATTTGGGAAACCTTGGATGGAGATCCAAGGCAACCAATCAGAGGGAAAAAAAAGAGCAATTTATATTCAGGGAGATTTTCGGGATGCCCCGTTTCCCTGGGGATGCTCCGTGTTCTTCTCTAATATGGCCATTTCTACTTCCCTCGAGCAGGCAGCGCAGCTTTTGTAGGCTTTGAAGTCATATTAAAACGGAGACTTTTAGCCATTTTTAATACATTTCAGTGGATCTTTCATTTTGATAATTCAAGCCAGGAACGCTTTCATGCGTGCCACTGACACGAAGCTGAAATTCAGCCTGCGCTAAACATTGGTCTCATTACCTGCACCCGGGCGCTCGCAAAAAGAAACCACGGCCATCCCCACGGTGCGTTTGAAGTCGGAACGCGCCTAATAAACTCCATGTGGTTTAAGGGATCAGAACAGATCCTCGCAGCCCAGTGGTCCCAGCGTTCTCGGGGCTCCCCAGTGAACCCACAGACGTTGCCTGGCTTTGCTTCGGCACGGTGTCTGTGGGGAGTGGTCCCCGGCTCGCGGGCTGGAATGAAACCCAGAGAGTGAAATTCCCCAACACCGGTGATGCCGGGGGTCACCGTGCATTCAGCCACAGCAAAGTCACCCCGTCCGGTGACTCCAAAGCTGCCGAACTCCGCCTGAAACGCTTTTGCTCAAGTCATTTTAAAGGTTTTTAACGGCTGTCAAGCGCGAGCCACCAGACACCCTGCAGACGCTCTCCCGGGAAACTGCCAGGAACCCTCTGCGCCGGCGCCCCGAGAGCAGCTCGGGCCTCTGAGCCACGGCCGCGCTCACGCACCCGAGGCCCAAGGCAGGGCGGGGGTACCCGGTACCTGCCGCTGCCCCGCGGCCGCTCCCCGGGCTGCTCGGGCCGCGAACGGGCCTGCGCCGTGGGCGGGGCGAGGGGCGGGGCAAGAAGCGAGGGCCAGACGAGGACGGGGCGGTGGAGCAAGGTTGGGGCGGGGAGAGGGCGGGGCGATGGGCCGAGGAGCGGGG
>WKFP01014181.1:771534-791334 GCA_011057875.1 Pterocles orientalis
GGTGGGTTGTAGGGGCCCTGGGGGACAGGCCCAGGGCACTGTGGGGGACCGGTGTGGCAGGGCGGGAGGGGGTGCGGAGGCGGGGTGCCCTGACCCACGGCTGCCCCCCTGCAGGGCTGAAGCAGGAGCTCTTCCACCGGCACAAGGAGGCCCAGCAGTGCTGCCGGCCCCACAACCTGCCGCTCCTCCGCGCCGCCCAGCAGCGAGAGATGGAGGTGAGGGGGGGCCGGGCACAGCCCTCCCCTGGTGCAGAGGCTGTGTCCCCTCCCAGGGGGCTGCACGGGAGCATGGCAGCATCTCCAGAGGGTTTCACTGGTCGCCCCCCTGCAGCTTTGGGAGCTGCCAGCCATCCTGATTCAGGCCTCCTGGCACAGCCCCATGTTGCCCACCCCAACTTAGGGGTCCTTTTGTTTTGCTCTGCCCTTTGTCACCCCCAAGAGTGGGGGGCCAGGCTCTTGCCATCTAGGATACCTGCAGTGCGGGGAATTGTGGAGCCTACTCCAAAAGAGCAATGCTCTCCACAGTGCTTTAACGATTTTTCGTTACTTGACGGGCAGAAGCCTGCGTGTGGTTAGAGAGCAAGTGGATAGAAAAACACAGGGAAGGTATGTGAAATCTGTCATTATGTCACAACAAGTAGAAAGCAGAGAACACTCAAAAAATAACATTTTACTTAGTAGCACTCGTAAGGAGGAACCGCCTTGAGGTAGGTAAGCATAGAAATAGTTTCTGCAAGCATCCCAAGGCATTTGGAGAAGGCTCTTCAGCAGGATCAGTAAGTTCTGTGCCAAAGGACTTATCTGTACATGGGTGATAAGATAGAGGCAGTTTTATAAGGTGAAGGAAATGGAAAGTAGCTAGTTATCTTAATTGATGGAGTTTAAACGTAGGGGGGAAGATACTTTACCCCACAGAAGGCAAGCAGATAACTGTTTAAATATAGACTCTTTCCTGACCTTTGCCCGTGACGAGCACCGCATCAACGCTCGCTGTTGGATCATCTGTCTTGGTGTTTCCACATCCCTCATTTCCTGTCGAGAGCCAGGCTGGATCTCTGAGCTGTCCCTGCTCCTTCTGTCTCTAAGTAACTTACACTTGCAGCGAGTAAGAAGCAATACTGCCTGTTTTAAAGCGTTTGCAATGTTGTCTTCACTCGTAAAGCAGACCCTATATGTGTCATTTCTCATTGTCTTACAACATGTGCAGCTTCCTCCTACTTCCTTCCCCCTTCCCTCTGCCTTTCTCTGCTGTTTTCCTCTGCCAGATGTTACGAGAGTTACTTCTTCCCTTTTTTATCCTCTGATGTTTCCGCTGTAGAGCGTTTTGGGAGTAGATCGAGCATCTTGGTAGCAGTTTGTACGTGTCTAACCGGAGCTCTGTGGTTAGAGGTTTCGAAGACCAGCTCCCACGAGATAGCTTGGGCCTGGGCTCCCAGGAGAGGTAATACAAAATGTAGTTTTCAGATGTCTGGCTTCTTAGAGGAACCCATAGTGTTTGGAAAAGCTTTGCCTGTCATGCAGCGTCACCAGCCACCAGGGCTGAAGCAAAAGCTCGTGTTTAAGCCTTACTTTTCTCCAAGATTTTGGCACTTTTCTGTAGCCCTGAATCAGGTGCCAACCTTAAACAGTGTGTCGGAACTTAAAATAGGGTTTTTTTTTTTTTACAAACCCAAGGAAAATCACTCATCGAGCACAGTAGGTGGAAGAGATGATGATGTGGTGTCTCCTCCTTCCCCCAAGGTGACTGGGAGGAAGGAAAGTCTTTGGGGAATAAGGGATTTGAATCATTTGTATCTTCCACAAAGAGAATGAACCTCTAGGCTGAAGAATGCGCAAGGACTGAGCTTTCTTTGGTTCATTAGCATCCCACAGTGAAGGAGGCAGTTAGCCCCCCTACCTCGCCTTTTATTAAAGCTTAAGTTGTTTATAATTTATTCACATTTATAATAATAAGACCTTGTCCCAAGAGTTTTCTGTGGAGCAGCTGACGTATGGTAGTCTTTTGGTGGATCACAGTCCTGCGTCCTCCTTAATAGCCTGTAGTTCTGCAAAGCTTTCCCAGACCTGTGGATAATTAAAAATGCAAGATGCTGATGGACTGCCGTACATCCAGGAAAGGTTACATGAGGTAGCTCCTGCTCTGTGTAAGCAAAAATCGCTTTTCCCTTAGGTCAGGCCTTTTGCAGACAGCCGCTGGTACATCCCTGCTGTAGATGAACCTCGGCTCTTTTCCAGACTGTTCAGGACTGAGACCTCTGTCATTCAAATTCTGAATTTTCCCCAGGCCTTGTAGCACCATGTAGGCTGCCAGCTCCCCTCAGCTGGATCTGCCCAGGTCTTGTAAACCACCAGCCACTGGTGCAGGAGATCCTGGGCTTGTCACTTCTCCCTTTCTGTGCAGCGAGGATAACTTACCCCGTGACTGTTGCCACCGGAACGCCTACCTCTGGTTACTGCATTACAAAAGAGCAGCGTTGCACGGGTAAAACATTGAAACTTGTGCCCTTTATTTGTTGCAAGAGCCATCCTTTGTATTTAGACAGGACGTGATGCTTCCTGACTTCTCTGCTTCTCGCTCGGTGCAGCCCGCGGAGGTTGTACGGGTTCCACGCACGTGTGGCTTTTTGTTGGAGCTGGGCTCTCCTCGTCCCCTGCAATCCTTCTGCTCTCTCCTCCCCTCTCCAGCAGAGTTTCTGGTAGGTTGAGATTTCCAGGTGCTCCTCAAGCATGCCCATCACTCTTGATTTTCAGCATGCCTTTGACGCAGCAGACGGTCGCTGTGCTCCATTTCTTCTTCAGAGGCAACGCAGAGGTTTCTGTGCTGGGCTTTAGGCAGGTGCCAGTGAGGCAGGAGGGGCTGCGGTTTCCTGGTTGGGGCTATTTTGCAAAGACTTTGTTTGATAATCTTCTCAGTCTGGCAAAAATAGAGCCCCAGCACACTGTAGTCCCCACTGAGACTTCAGCTTGCTGTCATCCGTGCAAAGTAAACCAGCTTTCCAGTTGCAAAGTGAGGTTTTTGAGGAATTTGGCTCCTTTGGCGAGTAAATGGGATCTGGGTATGATTTGCAGCTCTAGCTCTGGGTGTTATCGTCCAGGGAGCATGGAGGCTGAGGGAGGTGGCCGAGCTGGCACCTTGGTGAGTTTCGGTGGCCTGTGTTACTCCTCCGAGTCTTCCTTCAGCCTCAGCAGTCCGGTGAAGGGTAGGAAGTTCTCGGACTGCTGACTTCTTTTGAGCCCATACTGCTGGAGCACTCGGGAAGAGTCATTCAGATATTGATCTGTTGCTCATGGGCTCTTTCCTGCCCTCCAAACACACAGAGCAGGCTGGTCCCAGCCCTTTCCCTGCTTTTTCTTGAGCGGTAGCTTGCTTCTGGGCATGGCAAGCAGAGGAGATGAGGTCTGGGCTGCGCTTTGCTGCCCTTGGAACTCATCGGAGCAAGAGCACTTCAGGATCTGGTTGCCTTTCAGTTTCAGTAAAAAAGATGAGAAAAAGGAAGAAGGCAAATATTCCATTTCTTTTTCTGTCTACTGTTATCTTTTTGAGGCTGTGGAGCAACGGATTCGAGAGGAACAGCGGATGATGGATGAGAAGATAGTCTTGGAACTGGACCAAAAAGTGATAGACCAGCAGAGCACACTGGAGAAGGCTGGGGTGTCTGGCTTCTACATCACCACCAACCCGCAGGTCAGTGTCTAGGCAGGGAGTAGCAGATCTGACAGTACTCTTGGGTTAATATCTTTATAAAAAAAAAAAAAAGTCTTAATGAATTCTGAATTGCTAGGTCAGAAAGAATGATCCATCCTTTGCCCCATCAGCTGATGGGCAGCGTACCCTGGGCAGACCTAGTACCAGGTTCGTAACAAAAGGGCAGAAACTCATTAGCCAGGGCACCATCTCCAGCTGTCTGCAATATTTTTCCCAGTGTAGGGGGAAGAAACACTGTGCCAACAGCCTGCAGTCCTGTGATGCTTGGGTGAATCTGAATAATACTAAAATAAGTGGCTGCATAGGCTTATGGCTTTTGTACCTAGCCGAGCTGTACAAATTGCCTTTGAGAAAAGTTTGTTGTTAGGCCTGTTGTTAATTCTTGCATGTGACTGACTGGAGGAGATGATCTCAGACTGTGATTAGAATTATTCTTGGTTTCCCCAGTGCATCTGATCTTAAAACTTGTGAGCAATCATCTGGGTTTTTCTCTGCTGTGTTAACGCCACTGCAGGAATGGAAAAAAAAAAAAAAACTTCCAAAGTCTCATTGTAATGCCACGGAAGTTTGCAGAGGATGCAGAAACAGGCTGTTCTTAACTCTGTTTTTTCAGCTGATGGAATTTCACTTTGATAAATACCTACTAGTGAGAAAAGATGGCTTTAAGTTAGTTAACAGGAATTTGCTAAAACCCACACGATTCCTGGCTGTGTAGCCTTGAACAAGCCTCTTATTTTTCCTGTGCTGCTATTCCTCATCCATATAATGAAAGCAGTTCATTCTCGCCCTTCCTGCCCCTGCCTTCAGTGTTATTTTTGTAAGTAATAACTCTTCACGGGGTTCCTATTTGCTGGGGTTTGTTTGTTTGCCTTTACGATAGCTGGCAAACCAGACCCAGACCTTGGCTTGTACCTGTGAATGGCACCATCGTGTAAGAAATCGCTGCTGGATTCCGCTCTCCACACATTTCCTGTCAGCTGATGGGTTTCCTTTCAAGTCTGTTGTATAAAATGCCTGCTTGTGCAGTTGATAGATTTTTACAAAAACAGATTTTTATTTCCATAATGTAACTTCTGCAAGCCTGAGTCACAGAACAGGGTTTGCTGCATTTGCTGCTCCACCGTCTCTGTGCTAAACGGCGTGTGAGCTGGGTGTGGTGAAAGAACAGGCAGATGGTAAGGGAGCCGTAAGCTGATGCTCGTGACTACAGGTGGTCTCCACTTAGTTACAGTCATGGAAAAGGGAGTTTTTGAAGGGGAACGACGTACCTAGAGGGAATTTGATGCCCCAGCACAGCAACACGTTGCACATGCCTTGCACTCCGCTTAGAGAGCACCCAAAGCGATGCCTCCTGCTTCCTGCCCTTCGTGCTGGAAAAGCATCTGGGTGTTGAAGATGCTGTTGGAGGAGGTGGGGAGGGAGCTGTGCTGACCCACAGAACCCCCTTGGGGTGTGTGGCTGTGGGAGAGGGGATGCTGGTCCAGAAGGGGAAACCCGCAGAGCTGCTTGGCCCTCACTGTTTATCACTAAACCGTGGTCAAGAAGAAAGAACCTTTCCGAATCCTTAACCGTAAAGCCCTGGGATTCCTCAGACAGCTGCAGTTTGCAGCAGATCTCTTAAGATATTGCTGCCTTGTATTTATAGAAATGCTTAAGCAAGATGAAACCTTCAGTTTGTATCTGTGTTCCTTTTTCTTTTGTTCCCTGAAGATGAGTAGCTCTGGAGTGGGTGGTACAAACCAGTCCTTTCTGCCTCCTGCAGCAGGGAATGGGATCATCTCCTTGCCAACACGTCTGTCTTCCTTTGCAGGAGCTGACTTTACAGATGAATTTGCTGGAACTGATTCGGAAGTTACAGCTGAAGGAGTCAGAGTCCGAGAAGGCTTTTGCCTGAACAAGCAAATCTGCTGTTCACTTCCCAGAGTTTTCTTCTTCCCTCTAAAGAATAGACTGTTAATGTGTTTGCTTTATGTTGTGTCAGGAAGAGGCTACTGGCTGTAGAAGAAGTAGCTGAGGCCCTTGGGTAACCCTGGGGCTGGGGGCAGCAGGCCCCCAGAGTAGGGGGGTGGCTGGGGAGCGTCGCTGTGCCTCGCTGGTCCCCAGAGCACAATGCTTGCTGCCCGTCTCGCTAAGACGAGAGACGACAGAGGGTGTTAACCTGCCACGTCCAGCCCGCAGTGTCGGTGAGGCGGTTCACCGGGATGGGGCCAGGCACCGAGGCAGCAAACGGAGCCCAGCCGTGCGGGGGTGAGCCCTGTGCTCCGGTGAGTGAGCCGGAGGGGTGAGCGATGAGATCTGAGGATGAGGAGCGAGGGTCTCTGCTGGGGAACAGGCCTTGTCGGAGAGGGAAGCAAAGCGGCCTCGCCATCCAGTGCGGCCTCGCCATGGCAGGTGGTTGGCAGTTGAGGAAAAAGGTCCAAGGTTTACCTATGAGAAGATGCTTCTGTGTGTGTTGAGGCAGAAACAGCCTGTTAAAGCCTTTCCGGAGAGACCTCTAGGCAGGTAACAGCATTGGCCTCGTTGAAGGAGGGTTTCATGCCGCTGCCCACTCTCGCTGGACTGTGACGTTGGCAGTGTTCCCACCCAACTCGGATAGCAGAGGGGTTGTTTGTTTTTTTTTTGGTTTGCTTTGTTACTTCAGTTTCTGGAGTTAAATAAAATACTCTGTCCTGCCTTCCCGGGCTGCAGCTTTCTGAACGTCGGTGATTGTGATTACGGCTGTCCCATCCCTGCTTGATGAAGGTGGGGCTTGGGGTGCGCTGGATTAAAGCTGGTGGGGGACCTCGAGTGTTTCTGAGACCTTTCAGGGCTGAGCTGATGACCCTGAGAGCCTGACTCACAGTCGTCAGCACAGGAGGAGTTGGGATGCTTGTTGAGGACTTGCTTCGAGCGTGGTGCTGGGCAGCGTACGGTGTTGGCTGCCTGTAGGAAACAGGGTGTGCGAGCAGCGCTGTTCTTCGTGGATGGAGTTCAAGTCGTAGAAGCTGTTTGGGGGTGGCTGGAAGACTTGGGCCATCGTGTGGCGAAGGGTTTTGATTACACTCAGGTCACTGTTTTAAGGGATTTCTGACATTCCAGGAGCAATGCTCGGGAGGCGTCTCCTTTGCATTAACTGTTTGCTCTTGCCTGCGTCCCCCGCTGTCACCGCAGCGATCTCTTTGCGCAGCAGAAGGCAGTGTGAGAAGATTCGATGTGCTGTTAATTGCTGAGGCTGGGAAATGGGTCGGTTCCCCGTGCTCGGGGGACAGCGAGCCCTCGTGTTCACGTGAAAGGAACACATGAGGCTAGAGCTGAGGAGCTGGGGAACCAGCTGCTCTAGGGAAACCTGTGGAGGTGCTGGAAGTGGGTGACCTCTTGGTAGGGCAAGGAGGTGATGGAGGAGTTGTGCACTATTGTAGACAAACCCAGCAATGCGGCTTTTGTAAATCCAGGCCTGAGACTTACCCACTGGTTTCCATCACGGGTGGGTTTTTCCTCCCCACGGGAGCGTGCTGCTGTGCTTCAGCAGCTGGAGACAAGAGGTACCTCTCTCAGGGGGGTCTCCACCTCCTGGAGGAAAATCCCCAGCTGGGAAGTGGGCTGGAGTGGACCCTGCACCACTGCAGGATCCCCACAAACCATGCGGATGCTTGACCCTCCACTGTGAGCCCTTCACTGAAATGGTGAGGAGCAGAGCAAGCAGTGTTCTGTTCCAGAGACACTGTCATGCTGGCTGTGAGGACACAGACAGACGTGGTGGTCTCTCGAGCTGAGCAGATGAAGAAAGCATCTGTGTTCCTCGGGGTGTGACCAGAGCTATTAGCAAGGAAATCGCCTCCCCAGGTGGTGATGAGGAAGGCAGGGATGAAAGATGAGTCCTAGTGCGTGAAAGGAGACTGACTGCCTGGATGCTGGGGGTAGCACTGCCTCTCAGGAGGACCCCACCCCCCCTTTGACACGAGCACTCTTGCATTGCCAGAGCAGTGGCAGAGCCAACGGTGTGGCTGGAGAAGCTCTGGGGCACCTGTGTGCAGCTGACACAGCAGCTCAGGATTGCTGCCGGTGGGCTCAGCCCCACTTCGCTGCTCCGTGCCACCGAGAGCGGAGCCCCCCTGGGTTCAGAGCTCCTGCGAGGCAGGAGAGCTGGTCACCGCCACCGCTGCTGCCGTCTCTCCTGGGGACTGAGGACCGCGCTGGCGGCTCCAGCACTGACAACGGCAGCATTGGGGCTTCCCACTCCCACCATCTGGTTGCAGGCGGCTGTGCCAGGCAGCTGATCCAAGCTGAAATTTTCCATGCCTGTGGTCGGGTTGTGTTTCAGAAGGGTTTTCCACGCGAGACGGAGTGCGGCAGGGTGGTCAGCGGTGGCTCATTGGTGGAAAAGGTTATCTTAGGAGAACGGAGTGCCTGGGATAGCTCATGACCCGGGAGTATTCGGTCAGCATGATTTCAGTGGAGGAAAACTTGCTCAGCCCCCCCAGCGAAGCACTGCTGGGCGGTACGATGCCGAGCATCCACGGGTATTTTTCCAAGCAAGTGCCTTTGTGTCACTAGAGGGTGACGCCTTCCTACAGCGCTGGCTGTGCCTGCACTGCCACAGTGGGGTTATTGCTGCTGAGGGCTGGGCTCGGACCTGGTGATCCAAAGGAGCACGGTGAAGGGTTCCTGGATTTTGGCTGGCTCAGCTGCCCAGGCAGCCCCCGGCCAGTGCCACGGGAGCATGTGGTTGGGGCCCCCTTTGGTGGCAGCTCAGGTGGCTTCAGCTACCGACAGAGCTGGACCTTAAGTTCCTGCCTGAGTGTCCTTATGTGGCAGAAGAAACGTGGAGAGGGGACGCACGAGAGGATTGAGTTACCCGACCGACCGGAGGGCTCCGGCTCTGTTCTGGCCCCGTGGTGACCCATGAGCTGCAGGAGGCAAGTGATGGGTGGTAGAAAGGGACAAGTCCTGTTCCCTGTTTCCATTTTCTATACTTTGGGCTGATGAGGATAGCAAGGTCCCATCTGCGTAAAGAGGTCAGTTCAGCGTGGACGAGGGTGGATTCATGCACATGGGAGCCCTTCGCGTTGCACGGTGGGCTCTGAGCTGACCACTACCCCTCAGCAGGGATATTTGGGGTGGTGATCGGTGGATCCATGAAATCATCAGCTTTAGCGTTCAGTAGCCATCAGAAAACCAAATGAGACATTAGGAAGGGAGCAGAGAGGATACCAGAAAACATTTTGCTGCTGTTAAGTTGCTGGTGCACCAGCACCCAAACACAGGTCCCGTCATCCTGAGAGGGGTGCAGGAGAGCTGGACCAGGCTCTGCAAAAGGCCCTGGGGACCCCAGAGCTCTGGACTGCCTTCCAGCCAAGCTCAACTCCTCTGTCTGCAAATGGGGTGCCCAGGAGGGGACAGGGTAGCAATAAAACTACTGGTGATGTGGAGAGGGATTTCACTTCACGGTCTGGGCTGTTCCATGAAGCCTGTACAAGGCAGGGTTTGGTGGAGCAGATCCTGGGAAACCCCCTGGCCCAGGGGGCTGGAGAAGCAGAAGGTTTGTGTTGGTTCCAGAGGTGAGGCACGTGTGGAAATGAACTGCATTTGGATTTAGAGAGGGAGAGAGGTGATTCCCCTTCACTGAGCTGCAGATAGCTGGAGCCAGGTGGAAGCATTACCCTCTTTTGCTCAGTTCTTCTTCTCTTGTCCAGGCACCGGCTTTCTTTGCTCCTGGGCAGCAGGGCCGTGAGCTGGATGGGCCTGTTCAAGAACTCGCCTTCCACTGCTGCCCCTCCAGCTGCCTTCCCCAGCCCCTCTGCTTCTGCGTGACAAACGCCTGGGCACAGAGGAGTCCTTGTCCTCCAGGCAGCGCTTCCGCAGTATAGGGGGTAGAGGCAGATTCCTCCTTGCCTGTTCCAAGGAGGAATCTGCTTCTACCCCCTATATTCTTAATCTGGAATAACCATGGAGGAGAGGAATCATAAAATCATTCAGGTTGGAAAAGACCTCCAGGATCATCAAGTCCAACCGTCAACCCAACCCCACCCAACCCACTAACCCATGTCCCCAAGCACCACATCCACACGGTTCTTGACCCCCTCCAGGGATGGTGACTCCCCCACTGCCCTGGGCAGCCTGTTCCAATGCCTCAGCACTCTTCACACCCTCCACTCCATCCAGAACTGCGTCCAGGCGCTGGGATTGGGGATACCTGCCCCACCCTGTGCGGGGGGGCTCAGCACTCAAGCCCATCCCATCCAGGAGATCCGGGCTGCCGCCGCCGCCGCCTCCCGCCCCGGCTCCGCCTCCGTTGAGGCGGAGCCGGGGCGGGAGGCGGCGGCGGCGGCGCGGAGCAGGTGGGGGCCGGAGCCGCGCGGTGCCCCCCGGCCGCGCCCGCGCAGGTGAGCGGGACCCTCCCGGGTGGGGATCAGGGTTGGGATCGCGGTGGGGCTGAGCAGGGGGGAGACATTCCCCTTCTCCTTGCTCAGGGATGAATACCCCCCCTTCCTCTTCCCCCAGCCCAGGGGTCCCCACCCGCCATCACCCCCCAAGCTGGGAGGGATGGTCCCCAATGGCATGGAGCTCCGCACCCCGCCTGGCTGCGGGTGCGTTGGGTGCCCCAATGGTCTCAAGCCCCTCTGTGGGTGATGGGGGGGGGGGGTGGATCTCAGCCAACGCAGCCGGTGCCAACAGGCCCGTTGTCCCCATGGGCCACCGTCGTGCCGTCGGCTCAGGGTGGCCTTTCCAGGACCTTTTGGCCTCCCAGATGGATTCAGGGAGCAGGGCTGCACCGAGCGGTGGGAGCTCTCTGAGCAGGACCCTGTGGTTTGGGGGTCGGGACACAGGTAACCTGTCACGGGGAGGAGGGCGGCTGGAGGGGAAGAGCATCCCCAAAATCTCAGGCTGTCCCGCAGAGCAGCCGTGAAGCGGCACCTGGAGGCGCCCAGAGCTGTGTCCTCCCGCTGTCCGGGTGGCAGCTGCCAGCCGGGGCTCGTCCCCAGACACTGGATGTGTTTCCTGGTCTGTGGCTGTGTCCTGGCTGGAGCTGCCCTGGACTTCCTGCTGCACACCTCTGCGCCACGCCCGGGCTTTCCCTGGGGAAGCAGCGAGATGCTGGAAGCGGGGAGACGCTGCGTTCCCCCTCGGTGGGCTCCCTGCACACCTGGGAGAAGGTCAGGTAGATGTTGAATAAGGCAGAGGGGAAGCAGCAAAGAAACCTTCAGCCTGGTTTGAGCTCTGTTTAACGCAGCTCTGTTTTAAATAGAAAAGCCTGGGAGATGCTGTCCTGGGTGTGCTGTGGTTTCCCTCCCACCTGGCACGAGTCCCTGCGCAGGATGGCTGGCTGTCCTGTGCCACCACCCTGGACGAGGACACGCTCCGGTGCTGAACCCCACACTGGCTGGGAACGAGGGACACCTTGAGTGTGCCTCAGTGGCTTCTCCACCCTGTCCCCACCACCCGATCCCTCCCTGCAGGAGGTGATGCTCACACCTTCCTGCTCCTCCGCCAGGTCTCCAGGCAGGATCTCACTGCTGTGGACCCATTGCGCTGCTGGAGGGCAGGGCCTGCTGCCTCCAGGATGGCGAGATGGCTGCCCCGCTCCGCCAGCCTGGCCCGCTTCTGCCAAAAACTCAACCGGGTGAAGACCTTGGAGAATGACATGATGGAGACGTCCTTCAACAGATGCCTTTCCACCATTGACTTGACGCTGCTGGGCATTGGGGGCATGGTGGGCTCCGGGCTGTACGTCCTCACCGGCACTGTGGCCAAGGAGATCGCTGGCCCTGCCGTCATCGTCTCCTTCATCATCGCTGGCTTTGCCTCACTCCTGGCTGCCCTCTGCTATGCTGAGTTTGGAGCCCGGGTACCCAAGACAGGCTCTGCCTACATGTTCACCTACGTGTCCGTGGGTGAGATCTGGGCCTTCCTCATCGGCTGGAACGTGCTGCTGGAGTACATGATCGGGGGAGCCGCGGTAGCCAGGGCGTGGAGCGGCTACCTGGACTCCATCTTCAATCACAAGATCAAGAACTTCACTGAGACCCACGTGGGCGCCTGGCAGGTGCCATTCCTGGCCCACTACCCCGACTTCCTGGCAGCTGCCATCCTGCTGGTAGCCACCGCCTTCATCTCCTTCGGGGCCAAAGTGTCCTCCTGGCTCAACCACGTCTTCTCGGCCATCAGCATGGGTGTCATCCTCTTCATTCTCATCATGGGCTTCATCCTCGCGCAGCCCAAGAACTGGAGTGCCCAGGAGGGCGGCTTCGCCCCGTACGGGCTGTCGGGCATCATGGCCGGCACGGCCACCTGCTTCTATGCCTTCGTGGGCTTCGACGTCATTGCGGCCTCCAGCGAAGAGGCCAGGAACCCGCAGCGGGCTGTCCCCAGGGCCATCGCTTTCTCCTTGGGGCTGGCCACTGGGGCCTACATCCTGGTGTCGGTGGTGCTGACGCTGATGGTGCCCTGGCACACGCTGGACCCCGACTCCGCCCTGGCAGATGCGTTTTACAGGAGGGGCTACGCCTGGGCAGGGTTCCTGGTGGCCGCTGGCTCCATTTGTGGTGAGTACAGGCAGGGCGAGGGGAGCTGCCCGCCTGCTCCCAATGGGGGCTGGGAACCAGGGCCATTTGGGTCTGACATGGTCTTCCTTCTTCTGCCCATCCCTCAGCGATGAACACAGTCCTGCTGAGCAACCTCTTCTCCCTGCCACGCATCGTCTATGCCATGGCTGAGGATGGGCTCTTCTTCCAGGTCTTCTCCCGCGTGCATCCCCACACACAGGTGCCTGTCGTTGGCATCGTGGTCTTCGGGCTGCTCATGGCCCTGTTGGCCCTTGTCTTCGACCTGGAGGCCCTGGTGCAGTTTCTGTCCATCGGCACGCTGCTGGCCTACACCTTCGTGGCCGCGAGCATCATCGTCCTGCGCTTCCAGCAGCAGAAAGCGGATGCCCCTGCGCCAGCGGCCGGTGGCCAGCCCAGCCCTGAGCCCCACGAGGGTCCCTCTGCCAGCGAGCTGAAGGAGTACGAGTCCTTCTCCGACAAGCTTCAGCTGGTGGACAGGGACAAGAGCAAAGAGCACCGGGAGCCGGGGCAGCTGAAGGCAGCTTTTGAGCCCTACCTGGAGTTCCTCAGCGACTTCTACCCGGGTGAGGTGGTCACGGTGGCTGTGGTGACCCTGATGGTGTCTGCCATCTGCCTCTGCTCCATCTTGGTGTTCGGCAACACCCACCTCCACCTGCCCACCTGGAGCTACTCCCTGCTGCTGGTCCTCTTCAGCCTGGGCTTCCTGCTCAGCCTCCTCCTCATCTGGGCACACGAGCAGCAGCACGGCACCCAGACCTTCCAGGTACGCGGGGGCCGGGCAGGACGAGTCCCTCTGCTGGGGGCAGTGGGGTGGGAGCGGCTCTGAGGGACCACAGGAGGGTCACACGGGTCTGGTGAAAGCACAACTGTCAGAGGAGGAGGAGGGTGTCAGCAAGCACTGGGTGCGGGGGGCGTTGGTGCCTGCGGTGTCACCCTGCATGGTCACCGGTCCCTGGGAGGGGACATCCCCAGCAGCTCCGTGTCCATCCCGTGGGATTGCTTCTGCCCATCCTGGTGTCCCTCCTGCACATTCCCACAGCCCCCTGCTCCCCTCCTGCCCATTCCAACTCCTTCTGCCTTTGGTCCACCCTTGAGCTGTGCCATGGAGGTCTCTTCTTCAGCCTCCACATCACTTTTGTGCCTCTCGTGCTCCCCCCTCTCCAGTTTCCAGCCCATCTGGGCGTTGGTGTGGTGCAGTGGTAGCCCCAGTGCTGCCCCCACCTCCCGGCCGTGACCTGCCCTGGCTTCTCCAGCGAGGACCATGTTGGCTCTGGATTCCACTGGGGGCTTGTTTGGTCCTTGTGATGGTGCCTCTGAGCTGTTTTCAGGACCCGTGCCCACCCCACCAGCCCGGCGTGCAGCGTGGCTCCCACCTCCTTGCTCCATCACTGGCTGTTGCTCCTTTTGTCTGCCTTTCTCCAGGACAAAAAAAAAAATTAAAAAAAGTAATTTTCAGAAAGCCCAGGGTGAAAGTCACTTTGACCCCGCATTTACCAGTGCTGGGTTGTGTGTATAGTTTTAAGGATGGTCTCAGCACCCTCTGGCTCCGTTTCTCCCGCAGATCCCCCTGGTACCGCTCTCCCCAGCGCTAAGCATCGTCCTCAACATCTATCTGATGCTGAAGCTCAGCTACATGACGTGGCTCCGCTTTGCTGTCTGGCTGCTCTTAGGTGAGTGTTCCCGCAGCGGCGTGATTCCCGGGAAGGCGGCAGCTGCTTTGGGGGAGCGGGGAACAGGGCTCGTCCGGGCACTGGCTGGCGGCTTTGGCAGCTCTTTTTCCCTGGTGATGGGTTTATAAAGCGCATTGTGCCCCCTCTCTGCCTCCGATTCCCCTTCCAGCATCTCCCTGCCCCTCTCTGGTTCCCAGAGCGTCACAGTTCGTCCCTGTGGAGGTTCAGATCCTCCTTCAAGCTGTGGACCAGAACCACCCCCTGCTCCCGAGGCAGCTCCCTGGGGCTTGAGGAGCCCTTCCCAGCGAGGGCTTCCTCTCCCCAGGAAGGGGGAGCCTTTAGCACACTGCCAGACCCTTTTCCACCTGCAAGCAGCCGGTTTAAGCCGCCCATGCTATGGCTCGTGCCGCTCCCCCGGTGCCCTGGCTTGCGCTGTTCCGCCGGGATGCCGGCTGCAGCCGTGCCAGCCACCGGCCCCTGCTGGAGCCACGGCTCTCCGTGTCCCCGCTGCAGGCCTGCTGGTGTACTTCGGGTACGGCATCTGGCACAGCAAGGAGAACCTGCGGGAGCCCAAGCCGCAGCGT
Organism: Pterocles orientalis; assembly: GCA_011057875.1. Lineage (NCBI taxonomy): Eukaryota > Metazoa > Chordata > Aves > Pterocliformes > Pteroclidae > Pterocles > Pterocles orientalis. The sequence goes on from WKFP01014181.1 coordinate 786,037, forward strand.
GTCAGCGCCCGCTACGTGGTGTTCCCCAGCGGCAGCCTGGAGGAGAGGGTGCAGGCGGTGCAGCCCGGCTCCCAGCCCACCACCAGCCTGCCGGACACTGACACCGACGACTGCAAGAGATGACACCCTGGGGGACACGGGCACCTGGCTATGGCAGCATCTGACCCCCCTCCCCGCAGAGAGGCCGGAGATGCCCCCTCCTCCTCCTGGTCCCTTTGACAGCGGAGTCACTGGGGCTGCCCCAGGCATGTGGCTCCATCCGGAGATGATGAGGATGCTCAACCTTCCCCACCAGCTCCCTGCAGAGCGGGGTGGGGGGGCTGGCTCCCTCCCTCCCTCCCCACCCCCAGCACTCAGGAACGGGGTCTCAGCCCCCTCAGCCCAGCGCCCGCCCTGCTCACGAAGAGCCGTGTCCTCACCACCTTTCCCCAAGCACACCCAGGTGCCGTGCAGCAAATCTCCTTTCTGCTGGCCTGTCCACACAGCCGGGGATGCGGGGGGATGCAGAGGGTCCCCAGGGATGGGGCAGGCAGCCCAGCATTGCCCGTCCTGGGGCTCATCCTGGCTGCAGCCCTGTGGGGACCCCTCTGCCTCCTGCTGAGCTCACCTGTGGAAGGAGGCAGGGGCCAAACACGCTTCCCTGCCGGCATCCCTGCCACCCCCGTCCCCAGGCCTGCTCTCCTAAGAGCGGCTGAGGAGCAGCTGGGGACATGAGATGGAGAAAGGACATGGTCAGGGTGAGGGGATGGGCAGGACCCCACAGAAAGCCAGTGGCACAGCAGAAGCCCAACTGCATCTTCCCAGCCGTGGGCATCAGCTGTTATGGGGAGGGGGGGCTGGGGGCCGTGCCCAGCTGGAAGTCCTGCCATGGTCCTGCCAGTGCCAGGCTCTCGCCCCAGGCTGGTGCGGGGTGCTCAGGACCCCAGATTTGTTGCCTTGTCCCCAGAGGTCCCCAGCAGCATCCCCAGACTGGGCTGCCTGGAGCCAGCTGCCCCCCTTCCCCTGCACCCTGTGCCCACCCCGCCGTGGGGGGCTCAGCCCCCTGCCATGCCCCCTCCCAGGCTCTCCGTGGTTCAGGACGAGCTCTCTGGGTGCTTTTCAGCATCACCCCCTCCCCATCGAGCATCCTGTGCTCTGGGGCTCACCCTGGCTGCTGTGGTGTCCCGGGCAGTCCCCAGCAGCGCTGCACAGCCACCGCCAGCTGGTTTGCCCATGGGCAGCCTAAGGGAGAAGGGAAGGGGGGTTTTAGCACATTTTGGAAGAAATACCTGGAGGAAACAGCCGAGCATGAAGCTGCCAAACTGCCAGGCCTTGCAGCGTGAATCCCCTGCTCCCCGCAGCCGTGCTGGATGGGCAACATCACCTGCACCCTGTGACGAGCCGGGGACTGTGGGCAAGCTGGTCAGTGCTTCTCGCTGGCCAGTCCCTGGGGGAACCTGAGAGGACCGGGGGGGGGTCTCTGTATGAAACGCCGGCTCCCTGGAGAACCCCTCTGTGTGCTGGCACCGCTCCATGTCCCGCCTCACCCCACGCTTCTGCTGCTGCCAATGGAGCGGCGCATCCCCGCCGTGCCGTGGCCCTGCTTGGCACCTCTGTGTAGTAGCTTGTGAGCAACAGGCTAACTCCGTCACCGTCATAAATACTGGTTCTGTGATGGCTCTGGCTGTTTGTGCTGTGTGTCCCCCCCAAGAGTCCATGTGGGGAAGCTGCTCACCCAGCCGATGTTCAGGAAGCCCCCTGAAAACCTGGGGAGAGTGAGAGCCACGCCACCCGCCGCCACCCTGCAGCCACCTTTCTCCAGAGCCCCCCAAGGACACTGGTGGGCTGTGCCAGGCACGTGCAGACCCTGCCCGCCGCTGCCTTCTGGCGTCATGGGGCAGGAGCTGGGCACAGCAAGTCACCGTGCCGGGAGCCGGGGAGCCCAGCGTCCCAGCTGCCAGCACACGCCTCCGGAGCTGGGCTGGCATCCCGGAGCTGCACAACGCCGCTGAGAGCAGCTTTGCTCCTCTGACATGGGCGTTTGGCTCATGAGGATGGGCTCCGGCCGGGTGCACGAAAACTGGGACTCCCAAGGGGCTGCGGCAGCCGTGCAAAGGCAGTCCGGAACATGAGCTTTCCAGAGACATAAACAGGATTATATTCACCCAGACGGGCCTGAACCCTTTTGTCAACAGCAAGGCCAGTGCTGGGCAGCGCCAGGGCAGGTTCACTAAGGCTGGCAAGGGTTATGAGCTGGGTGGACGGGAGAACCTGCGATCCAGCGCAATAATGGGAATTCACGTGTGAGACACTGAGACACCCCGCAGACACCCCATCCCCACTGGTGGTGCTCACTGGGGAAGCTTCCTTCCCATGATAGCATGAAAAAAATCAAGTATTCAACAGGTATCTGGGGAAGCAGATAGATTTAACTCTCCTTATCGATTGTCAGCTTTTAATCTCTGCTCTAAATCCGTTCTCGGCAGGATAAAGGTGTGTAGAAAGAACTGTCCTGGCAGATCAGGAGCAAGGGAGCCCAGCGCAGGGCTGGAGAAAAGCGGCGAGAGTCCTAACAGAGCAGGACAGGCTGAGGTTCCAAACACTTTTCTGGTCTCTTTTGGAGGAAAGTCGATAGAAGTCACATTGCAAAATGCTCTCGGTTGTCGGCAGGGCCAGGATCACCCAGCGTGGGCTCTCGGTTGGCCTTTTACACTGTCAAAGAGCTAGCAGCTGTTGAATGAACCTCGTAACCACCAATGTTTAATCTATTTTCAAATGTTCATTTGTAAAAATGCTGAGAAATTACTGCCAGGATGTAATTTGTAAAAAGCAAGCGTGGATACGGGGCACCTCCCAGCACCGGCCAGGGAGAGGCAGGGAGTGACGGGGACACAGCTGGCAGGGAATTAAAGGATTGAAACGTAATTAACGGCAGCCTAGGAGGTGAGTGTGCGCTCTCGAGCACAATTATGTTGCTTTTTTTTTTTTAAATAAGATTACAAAATTGGTCAGCTCATCATTTTATTGCAGTAATATGCCCTGCGCAGGCGCAGAACACGGATTAATTAATTTAAAATTGTCTACCCATTAAGGCACACACAAAAAAGGGGGGTTGTCAGCAGCCACTGCCACCGAGGGAGCCCTCCTACAATGATTTGTTCCTGAAAATTGCATCAGCCGGAAGAAAAAAATATCCAAGCCGAACAGCATCAGCAGTGCTTTAAGATGGCAGCCTGTAACTAGGAGAAAAACCACCAGTTCCCCCAGCTGTACGTGTGATCCAGCCAGATCCAAAACCAAACCACCCCCTCGCACAGCTCACCAAACCTCATTTCACAGAGCCCGGGGAGACAGCAGCTTGCTGTCAGGCTGCGGCCAGTATTACACCGATTTGCCACAGGAGTATCTGTCTCCAAATGAATTTAAAATAAAAAAAAAATTCTGGGATCATGGAAACGGTCTAATCATCCCGGCTGGACTGCCTGGAAATCAATCTAATTAAAATGCATCAGGGAGGTATGTAGGTCAGCAGCTAACGGCCAGTGCCGGGGCTCCGGGAACCTGGGAGGGCTTTAGGGGCCAGAGGGCAGGAGCAGCTCCGGCACACGTGCTCCCGGGCTGGGCTAAGAGGGTTAATGTGATCCCCGGGCAATAATCCCCCTGCGACCAGTGTGGGAGCGGGCAGGGATGGCCAAGCCTCAGCAGTGATGCAGCTGGACTGGGAGGACTGGGAGAGCAGCTACCAGGGCTGTGCAGGGAGTAGTGGGTGCAAGGGGACAAGGAGAGACGCAAATTCAGAGCAGGAATCACATGGGGGTTTGTGCTAGGGAGAAAATCAAGGCTAGGGATGCTGCCACTGTTGTTTAAATGGTAGAGACGCCGAACCAGCGTGAAATGCATCTCGGGGAGGGGGTGTGCCCAGCCCAGCTCCAGAGATGACCAAACGGGACTGAGCTGAGGACAATCTCAGAGGCTTCAGGAAATACGCTTGCTGCCATCGCCCACGCAGCCCCGGCGATGCGAGCTGCGGGAGCCCTGTCCATGCTCAAGGGGAGCCCCAAGCACGGGAAGAGGGTGGTGGGCTGGCGCCCAGGAAGGAGCAGCTCCATGTCCTAATTAAATCTCTTCCCAGCTTTGTGTTTCTAAATTATCCCTCCTCCTGCCTCCCCCCAGCTCTGAGAGCAGCACAGAGAGCTGCAGGGCTCATTTAAGGCTGGCTGTAAGTAATCCTCTCATTATCCCCTGCGATGCTCCCCTCCTCCTCCTGCAGATCCAGCCAGAGGATGAGGTAAGCACCATGCTTCATCCCCGAGATGCCAGCAGCCGTGTGTCTGCTCCTCCTGCCCGCCGGAGAACGGTAGGGCACTAAAAGATGCCACAAACCCTGGGTCCTGTTGTTCCCTCGTCCCTCCACAAAGTGCCAGCGGTCAGGCCAGCCGCTGGTGTGCTCACCCGAAGCTTTAGAGGAGCACTTGTGTTTCAGCAGCATTTCCACAGCCTGTGTCTCAGCAGCAGGGCCACGGCTCTTCCCTGGCTCACCCTTGCAGGCGGTTTCTAGCTGTACAAGTGTACGGATGAGCGATGTGGTCCCAGCCCAGCAGCAGAGGCTTCTTTCTGGCAGTAGATGTGTCAGTCTCCTTCCACACAGCCACAAAAGTAAGGAGAATAAATCATCACCGTGTGCACAGGAGGCAAGGCAAGAAGCAATGGACTTAAACTGTCACGAGGGAGACTTAGGCAACAGACTAGAAACATTTCCTCATGGCAAGGACAGCTTTGCCCGAGAGGTTATGAAACGTCCGTCAGATGCTGTTGGCAATGGGCTGCAGTTAGCTGCTCCTCTGGAGCAAGGATAGCTGGTTTCTCACGATCTCAGGTACCATTTCCCTTTTATAGAATCACAGAATCATTAAAGCTGGAAAAGACCTCCAGGATCATCAAGTCCAACCATCAGCCCAACACCACCCAACCCACTAACCCATGTCCCCAAGCACCACATCCACACGGTTCTTGACCCCCTCCAGGGATGGTGACTCCACCACTGCCCTGGGCAGCCTGTTCCAATGCCTCATCACTCTTGCAGTGAAGAAATTTTTTCTAATCTCCAGCCTAAACCTCCCCTGGTGCAACTTGAGGCCATTTCCTCTTGTCCCATCACTTGTTCCTTTAGAGCAGAGCCCAGCACCCCCCTCCCTGCACCCTCCTTTCAGGCAGCTGTAGAGAGTGATGAGGTCTCCTCTCAGCCTCCTCTTCTCCAGACTGAACCCCCCCAGCTCCCTCAGCCGCTCCTCGTCAGCCCTGTGCTCCAGACCCTTCCCC
>WKFP01014181.1:801391-812902 GCA_011057875.1 Pterocles orientalis
TCAGGCAGCTGTAGAGAGGGATGAGGTCTCCTCTCAGCCTCCTCTTCTCCAGACTGAACCCCCCCAGCTCCCTCAGCCGCTCCTCGTCAGCCCTGTGCTCCAGACCCTTCCCCAGCTCCGTTGCCCTTCTCTGGACCTGCTCCAGCACCTCAATGTCCTTCTTGTGGGGAGGGGCCCAAAACTGACCCCAGGATTCAAGGTGCGGCCTCACCAGTGCCGAGTCCAGGGGCACAATCCTGCCCCAGTCCTGCCGGCCACACTATTGCGGATGCAGGCCAGGATGCCATTGGCCTTCTTGGCCACCTGGGCACACTGCTGGCTCCTGTTCAGCCGGCTGTCGCCCAGCACCCCCAGGTCCCTCTCTGCTGGGCAGCTCCAGCCACTCTGCCCCAAGCCAGGAGCGTTGCAGGGCGTTGTTGTGACCAAAGTGCAGGACCTGGCACTTGGCTTTATTGACCCTCAGACAATGGCCTCCGCCCATGGGTCCAGCCTGTCCAGATCCCTCTGCAAACCTCCCGACCCTCAAGGAGACAGTATTTCAAGCCCAGGTGCTGTTGTCATTGCTGAACTACCACTGAGTGCCTGCTCCATTTCCAGGCAGCTGGTAGCATCCATCCTTTGTAACACTAACAAAGCAAGAACGTGCACCCAGTATGTATGGATAACAACGCCAGTCCTGACCCAGGACGGGGGTTCTATCCTCTAGAGCACGGACTCCAGGTAAGGCCAAGGAACTGTGGTGGGAAGCAGCTGAAAATGAATCTCCAGCACATCTGACAGCCAACGCGGCAAAAGCAATCCCGGCTGTGCAATAGGAGAACAGGTCTAAGGCAGAGAGCAACTGCTCACAGCACATCACTGGATAGGACTTTGCTTCCTACGTAATAAGCACACTCCTGGGCTGCAAGAGTGCTTGGGTCTTGGCTATGGACCCAAGGACCAGAAGCACCTATGGCACGATGTTCAGCCAAACATACGTCCCAACACAAAAAGATGATGATTAAAAGGCAATCTCATCCAGGGCAATGCTCTTGCGTGTGCTGGTAGAGACTCAGAGCTGGTTGTAGCAGAAATCTTAAAGCAAAAAGACAGAAAAACTTCCCAGGGTCAGCAATGATGAAGTAGCCAGTATTTCCACAGATCTTTCCTTCAGCACTGTCCTGGGGCCTCCTCGTGTCACAAGGTTGGTGAGTGGTACTGGGCTGTTAGGCAGAGATACTGAAGAAGCAGCCCCAAAGAGACTCGTGTCAAGCCACTGCATTCTGGGAATCACCCACCGCTTTGGGCTGAGTCCAAAGCTCAGCCTTCGACTGACTTTTCCTCTGCAACTCTGTGTTTCCACCATGTCTGAGAAGAAGATTTGGGAAAAGTATTTTCACAGCATCACAGAGCTCTGCAAGCTCTTTGTTCACAGGGATGTCCTAGAGGGAAAAATCACTACAGGTAAGCAAGCACATGCTATAATTTATGCTCCCTCAGAAAATAGGTATCATAGAATCATAGACTCACAGAATGGTTTGGGTTGGAAAGGACCTTAAAGATCATCAAGTTCCAACCACCCTGCCATGGGCAGGGACACCTCCCACTAGCCCAGGTTGCCCAAAGCCTCATCCAGCCTGGCCTTGAACCCCTCCAGGGATGGGGCATCCACAGCTTCTCTGGGCAACCTGTTCCAGAGGGTTCCAGAGGGTGTCTCACCACCCTCATAGTGAAAAACTTCTTCCTAATGTCTAGTCTAAATCTCCCCTCTTTCAGCTTATACCCGTTACCCCTTGTCCTCTCACTACACTCCCTGATACAGAGTGCCTCCCCATCTCTCCTGTAGCCTCCTTCAGGTACTGGAAGGCTGCTGTTAGGTCTCCCTGGAGCCTTCTCTTCTCCAGGCTGAACAACCCCAACTCTTTCAGCCTGTCCTCATAGGGGAGGTGCTCCAGCCCTCTGATTATTTTTTTGGCTCTCCTCTGCAATATATTCTGTGCATTCTAGAACCAAACACTGAATACAGACGTGAGGCTGTGAGATCCAGGACTGTTAGCCAACACCACCACGTTCCTGGTGGATATGAGATTGAACAAACAGCAGCATCCTGCTCCCAGGACAAGGAGAAGAGCTACAGTGATGGTAAAGCAGCACTGAAATCAAAGGAAGACAGGGGTATTCATTCAAGTTCCTCACTGCACTGCCAAAAGACAGAGAGCTAAAGAAGTGCATAAAGGTGGAAAACACCCTGTGAAAAACAAACAAAAAAGACCTGAAGAGAAAGTCAGGACAAGGCCAGGATAGATAGCAAGCTCAGAAGAATAATCTACAGAAGTTAAAACATCTGGGAAGGAGGAGGCACAAGGGATAGCCACAGAATGACAGAGGAAGGCTTGGCATTTCAGGGATCACCAGGTCTCTCTTTAGGGTGGATGTCTGGATTGTTCATAGCAAAGGGTGACGAAGGATTGGATGGACCTGATTAAATGCTGGTGACTGCAGGGAAACTGTTTCCTCTGAGCTCACCACCACAGCCTCCCTGTGCAGTCCATGGTGACCAGCTGAGTTGCAAGTCTACCCATCCTAAAGCTGACCTCTACACTTGGCTATGTTAATTTTGCCTTAAATACCATTGATTAAACCTCCATCTTCTATAAACAGATCTCATGTAATCACCTCAGCCGTAGTCCCCTATCCTGTATATGAGTCAGGCAAGACAAATCCCTCCTCAATAAACAACTGAGGAATGATCTCTTTTTAGAATTTAAAACTAGTTGCTAGCTAACTGATCCTAAGGGCATTACGTAGCTACTGGCCCAAGACAGAGCATCACTTCTGGAAGAGAGGCTCTTTGGTAGGGTGTATGAGATGCCTTGTGCTGCGACCTACCTGGTGACAGAGGGTTGCCTTGTCAGGTCTGGCACTCCTCACAAATGGGGTGGATGTTCGAGTGGGAGTTCTTGTGCCATTTAAGGGCCATTTAGCTTCATTACAAATGGGACAGAAATCCTTACAAAACTATTTGCATCATCAGAGCAAAGAGCTCAAGCTTCCCAGGGAATTTCTGAATTCACAGGCAGCCAGATTGCTCCCAGTGCCCACCACCTTTGCACTGAGAACGGAGCCCTGCTTCCTCCACACCCTGCTGCTGCCCAAAGCCTGAGCAATGCCCAGTTTGGTGCGTTCGTGCACCTTGGCACTGCTGCAAACACACCAAGTGGGGCCTGGGCACATGTCCATGTTTTCAAGTGGGGGGCCCTTCCCTCCACACACAGTGTCACTGGGCAGCAACAGCGCCAGAGCCAGAACCCCTCTGGCAGCACTTTGTTATTCATACACAACACGTTCAACCTCCTCCCTCCCGTCCCTCTTCTTCCTAGTGTAACACTTACTGGCAAGTCCAGGGTCTCTATGCCAGTGCCAGAATTTGCTTGCAGAGCTCTGAGGAGCCCGCAGCAGCCTTCGCTCTGCAGGGGATTTCTGGTCATCTGCAGTCAGAACAGAAACAGCAAAAGGATACATGACATGTTCTGGGGTTTTTTTTATGATCCCTGATCCAGTGGTCCCCAGTGGGTGAGACACTAGCAGGGTTTACTTCAAGTGCCAGGAAGAGTGGGCCAAGGGCTCTCAAGATGCCATCCCAGTGCCACCTGTCCTGCTGGGCTGGACACTGCTGCTGCAGAGGGAGGATGCTATCCATGCTGAAAGAGGGACAGGACAGGCTGCGGTCCACACAGTGGCAGGCTCGCAGAAGTCTCTGTACAAGCCCTCTGCCTTAGTGAGAGCCCTCTGCAACCAGGGAAGCATGGGAGGAGGCAGGCTGGGGCAAGCAGCTCTGATTTTGCCGTGGATTTCTTCTAAAGGGTTCCAGTCCAGGACAGTGATATTTAAATACGCATAAGAGGCTCCAATATCTTGCTAGGAAAGTTACTCACGTTAAGTCTTTTCAGAGTCTTGTTTTCTTTCAGGCCAGCAGCAATGTGCAGAGCTCCTTTCACCGAAATACGGTTGTTGCTAGAAACAGATAAAAGATATGCTCCACGCGCTGAGCTGAAGGTTTCCCATATCCACATCGCTCACACAAAGGATATGTGACCTCCTGCTTCACCCAGCACTGAAAACACGTTCTATCCAGAGGGAATTTAGGGCAGCTCCTTCCAACTCAACAATTGTATTTGGGAGGTTGGAAGCGGTGAGGAGTTGCCAAATCCCACAGGCTGCCAGGGACAAGGCTGACACAGGTCCGTGCCCCCAGTAGCGAGGCTGCCCGTGTATTTCCAACAGGCACAGACACAAATGTATGCAACACATGCCCACGGCCGGCCACACAGATCAACACAGACACCCAACACCTGCACCTTGTCCCTCTCTTTTCCCATGCTGGTTCCTCCCCAGAGCACCTGTATCCCTTCCCTCCCCCTTGGTTCCTCCCCTAAATATCCCCAAACCTTGTGCAATCCCCAGACGCTCTTTGCCCAGGGCCCATAACACGTTCCACAGCCCCGCAGCAGCGACCCCAAGTTTAAGGAGAGGAACTGGGATTTGGGGTGAGACCAGCAGCGTTAGTATGCTGTAGCACAGCCACCGCTCTCCGCAGGCACGGGATCCTCACAGTGCTGTGGGCTTTGCCCACTGCCGCAAAACAGAAGAAAAACCTGCAGCAGGACCAGAGTCCGACTCACCTAATGTTGAGCTCTTCCAGAACATTGTTGGCTTTAAGAGCCTCTCCCAAGGCAGCTGCTCCGCTGTTGCCAAAGCCATTGTAGGAAACATCCAGCGCTTTGAGGAATGCGTTTGCCTGTGGTGTGACATAAACACGCAACTGAAAGTGTCCCAGTCACTTGATTCAGCCTTGAAGAAATATCCTGCCTGTGCACTGCTGTTCCTTCTCCTGTCCAAAAAGAGTTGGGGGCTCGCTCCACTGGTCCTTAGATGGTGCATGTGATTTGCATTATAAAAGAGGTGAAAAGAATTTACTTTAGTGGCTCCTTTCAGCCTCAGAGGCTGGAAGAACTGTTTCTTATTTTAATGAGAAACTACTTTCTTTTATTAGAGTAAAAACCGTAGATAGACCACAAAACAATTTCTGTATTGATTTCTGAATCAGAAGTGAAATGAAACAATTCAAAACAGCCATTACAGCAATTTTTACTCTAAAAAAGGAAAGAACTAGGAATATAGAAATGAAAACATCTGCAATAGGTAATAGCCAGTGGATGACTTTACTGTCTTAGTTCCCAGGTCTGTATAATCTCAGATCATAGACAGCTGTTGGACAGGCAAGGGCACAAGGCAAACAGCACATCATGGCATTCACACTCATTTAAACAGATAAAGATTCACAGGAATTCTCAGAATTTAAAAACAGGAGTGAAAACAATTCCTACCCCCAAGCTTTTGGCCAAGGCAGCTGCCCCCTGGCTATGGAAATGGTTCCAGCTGATTTTAAATTCCCTTAATCCAATGTTTTCTGCTATTGCCATTCCAAGAACTTCACCTAAGAAAAACCACACGAAGCCAAATGGTTTAAGATTTAAAAGGATTAGCCGCTCTGCAAAGCTTGGGTTAGTTTAGGTATTTCTCTGCAACTGGCTGTATTACCTCCAGGAAGGCAATTAAAACTCCAACCTATCGTTTTCTTTTATACCTCATTGACCATAAACACAAAGCAGAAGCTGCCGGACAATAAGGTATATTGTGTTCTCTGACCACAAGTTGCAAATGTAGCAGAGAGGGAGAGAAAATCCAGCCACCGTAGCACAAAGCCAGCGTCTGCTGCTCGTGCGTGGACATCTGACCGCACGGGCTCATTCTCCTGCCCCTGAGTCTGAAAGCTGAAACCAAGCAACCAGGGAGCTTCCCACAGTCCCTCACCCTGCCCCACCTCTGGCCTCCAGCCTGCTGGGCTGTGCTCCCGGCAGAGAAGCCAGCTCTGCTCCCTCTTTCGCCCCTCCCAGAGCTCCTGTGCCATTACAAAATCTCAGTAGGTTTCCTCAGCAAGTTTCCAATGGGGCAGGAAAGAAATGAGGTTGTCAAGCAGCATAGAAGGAAGCCACCGCTTGAAGACCAGAGGACTGGGGAGAGCTGTTTGACTGTAAAGGCAGCAGGGGGTGAACTGGAGAGAGAAACAGCCACTCCAGCCTTCAACAGTAAAAATGAGGAAAAAAGCAGAACAAATCTGGGAAAGAACCAAGTGAATGGCTGGTGTGCTCCTGGTGGCCAGAAGAGATGAGGATTATGGTTGTATCCTCTCCAATGAGCCGAAGAAACCCACTGAAGACATGGAGGAGCTTCAAGGAGTGGCTGCAGCAGGTGAGATGTGTGATGATGAAGGGTTGTAAAGCAGTGGATGGAGAGATGGGGGATTTTTCGTGGAAGATGCAACCAGGGGAGAATGTGGATCTGACAGACAGCATAAGATGCAGCATGGGAGAGGAAAAATTCTGTATCCCCCCTTTGGAGTGTGTATCCAGTGTTGGAAGTAGAGGGATTTGGAGCACAGCTGTAGAGTGAGACCAGGAGTAGGCAGAAGATTTGTGAATCTTCAGCCTGGAGATAGTAGCAGAACATGTGGATGGGGTTTCCCAAGGACAGCCATAGATGGAGAAGATGAAGCATGTGCCAGTAAGGTGCAAAAAGGAGATGAGCATAAAGGTTGAAAAGTCAGGGATTAGCAATGACCTCATGAGGCGTGTTGTGCAGAAGTGGACAGTCAGGAAGAAAGGATGGGGGAGTTCAGCCCAGCACTGGTGAAACCAGTACAGACCAAGGCCCAGGGAGCAATAACTGGGTTTCATCAACCACAGAAGTGCTGTGAACACAAGGATGTAACGATTACATAACAGCAGGCTTAAAAACCAAGAGCCAAAGAAAAAGCAATAGGCATGAACAAGGTTGAGACCAACAAGAACGTGGAAAAGAAACAGCCAAAGTCATCAGCAAAGGAAGTCTCCAAACCACAGGCTGTCAAGGGTGGACGGGTATCAGGGAAGCACAACCGCCTGGTTGTTCCACTCTCACACCCTCCTCCTGGCACCTGCAATCACCTCTTGGTGACAGGGAGCAAGACAGGAGGACTGCCAGCAAACTCCGTTCTGCTGGGTTTCTTCTGCTCTTATTAAGCATTTTCCACACCTGTGAAAGCTCAAATAATAACTGAGAAAAAAAGCAAAGGATAGTACAGTGAGAGGAAGACCATCAGAACTTGGGAACTAGGTAGAAGAGGGGAAAGAAACAGAAGAGGAAAGCTTGCAATGCTATAAGAAATGGCAGGGAATGAAGACGAAGGAATGATGATAGCTCGACACTGGTTTTGCCTACAAAAAGACAAAAATACTTTTCAGGAACTGAAAATATTAACCAACCCTGCTCTCCAAAGGTCTGAGGCAAGCAAGCAACTCATCAAGCTGCATTGCTAACGGCCACAGCACCCCTCTGCAAGGTGCAGAGACAGCACTTTACCTGCTTTGTCACCAAACATGTTGTAACTCAGATCCAGAGTTTCCACTTTGCTGTTTGCTGTGATGGCATCTGCTAAATACTTTGCTGCATGATCATCAAATTCATTTCCCGAGAGCTGGAGGGACACAATTGTAGTGTTTTCTAGAAGCATAGCGGAAAAGGCCTTAGCTCCTTCAACACCTAATTTGTTGTCAGATAAATCAACAGCTGGGGAAAGAAAAAACCTTATCAGATCATCAAATCACATCATATCAGCACCTGACCTCCACGCTGCAATGGCAGAAGTAGCGCCAGACTTGGAAAATAAGAACCTGATCTAGCCCGGTATTTTAGTAGGAACAATAGAACTTCATTTTTGAATTCCCAACCTGTCCCCAAGATAGGGTTATCCACATTTTGCCACATAAACATGGGACAGGAGATGAAAGTGTTCCCTGTAGAGCTCTGCTTCCCACTCCAGGCACAGCCCACACTCAGCTAAGTTATACCGGGTTTCTTCGTTCTTCATCATGGCCTGAAAAAAAGAGCGTAGGCTGGGAGAGACAGTGAAGCTAAATGTAAAACAGGAATGGGTGTGAAGAGAGACACTGAGACCAAAATACGAAAGTGTGAACTTCTCTGCCCACCTGCACACAGAATGAATTTCCATAGCACAGAAGTAACAGAACCCTAAACCTCTAGTACCGAATCCAACCACTAGAGAACACAAATAAGGAAATCCCACGTTGACGGGAGTTTCACAGCACTGAACCTCTCCCCTTCATCCGCGATGACTTCCCAGCAAAGCCTATGGGTTGCCTTAGTTAGACGAGAGTTGTGTTCTCAGCCGTCTAAACTGACCTTGCTCTTTGTCGATAAAACACATCCTTCAGTGCAGCAACCAGCACAACTTACAGCAAAGTCCTGGCTGTATCCTAGCCAGGGCCTGGGGATTCAGACACTGAAACAGGAGGTTAATGCAAAGAATGTGACACAGAGACATGCCAGGGAGTCCCCACAGACCCACCCTGGGTCTCAGGGAGTCCCCACAGACCCACCCTGGGTCTCTGCTCTGCACCCTTCACACAGAAGCACAGCACAGGGACTCAGACTGTCTCCACACGTAACAACCTCAGGATTGACAGGGCTGCTCAGTGCTTCTGGGTGAGCGCTGGCACAACCAGCTGTATCCCACCCAACCGCCTTCGCTGCACCTCTGCTCCACGGAGCCAGCGTGGGCCCCTGCCGGGTGGAACCCACCACACAGGTAACCTGTCCATGTATAACTGGGAGTTGCTACTTAAACTATGAAAGGCAGGAATATCATCCCTGGAAAAGCAGGAACTAAACCCATGATCTCTAGACACAACAATGCTTGACTGAGACTTAAATTCAGAAAGTGCTGCTCTGCTTCTGTAGTCTAATAGTAGAAGTATGAGATGCGTGAAATCACAGAATCATTCAGGTTGGAAAAGACCTCCAGCATCAAGTCCAACCGTCAACCCAACCCCACCCAACCCACTAACCCATGTCCCCAAGCACCACATCCACATGTGTCTTGACCCCCTCCAGGGATGGTGACTCCACCAGTGCCCTGGGCAGCCTGTTCCAATGCCTCATCACTCTTGCAGTGATGAAATTTTTTCTAACATCCAGCCTAAACCTCCCCTGGTGCAACTAAGAGCAGACGTGCACTGCTGCTGCAACAGAGGCTTGCAGATTCGCTCTCGATGGGCTTCTCTTCACCCTGTCCCTACTTTAAAGCCCTGTTTTCTTAGATGCCAATCGTGCAAATTCAACTTACAAAGCGTTACTAACTACATCCTCTGTATAGTCTAAAAACAGGTGGATGTCTCTGATTCACAGTCAAAGCAGAAACTTGTTCTTTCTCCTGGCTTTCCAGCAGCTTCACAGGAAAAACAGCACTGGGCTGACTCCAGGTAGTGGCATCCTAACTTCACCAAAGTAAATGCTACAAAAACAGGTGGAAAAAGGTGACAAAGCAGCACAGTTTTAAACAGTCACAGTTGAAACAGCACCACCCCAGTTCTGTACCCTGTTCACACACACAGAGTCACTATGACAGCAGGACTGGTTAAATTCACAAAGAAGGCAACACCATTTCCTCCTCTACAGCAAGGCGCCTACCAGAGAAGGGCAGACGGGGGAATACAAACCTGAAATGTAGCAGTTTTCTTTCAGCATCTCCGCAATTGCAGCCGCCCCTTCTCCCTGCAGCCAGTTGTCACTCAGGTCTAACGTGAGGATAGAGGTATCGACCATCAAGGAACGAGCTAAAGCCTTGGCACCCTGCAACAACAAAAAAAAACAACCCACAACAGGTCACTTCCAGTTCCACTGGGTTCACAAAGCTCATGTGAGAGTTTCTGTTTCAGCTCCCCTTAGCCTGGCAGGGCTTGGGGGGGATTTCACGAAGCAACCAGTAGAATCGTGCAAAAAGATTCCCCTTCCAAACTCATCTAAAGCTAGTCTGGAAAAACAAACACTGAATATGGTTTAAGTTCAAGAGATTTCATTTTGCTGATATTATTAAAAAAATTAACTTCTCCCATAAAAACAATGAAAAATACTTTTGCTGTCAATATTCACGATGTAGAGGAAAAGGGAAAGGTTTTGGCCAGCTGTGCCCGATGATGTACCTCTCCAGACATCACTTCTACCTGGCAGCCTGTGAGTACAGCCATAGTAAGCACCCCTTCAGTTTACTTACGGCTGCTCTGAATCCTGACCCTGACATTTAAGAAGCCTCTATTGTGCCGGTGTCCTGTTTCACTGGGAATTCTTAGTTTCAAAAATATTTAGAATGAAACAGAAGTATGGCATGACCTTGTGATTGCTCAACAGATACTGCAAAATCAAATTATTTTCTCCAGCCTTGATGTCAGACACAGGAAAATGAACCAGAAGGGACCCCAGAGAACTATTCCAGATAAAATAACAGAAGAGGGATTATCACCAAAACTGAGTATGAAAGACTGCGCCCTTTTCACGATCCAAAGCACACATTTCCCAAATGCCATGCCCACTGAAACCATCTTTCATGAGTGGGACCACCTGTCATAAACCAACGTGTGAACACACAGAAGGTTTAGGATTTCTTCCTGAAAATATGAATATAAAGAATGTGGAGTACCCCAGGTGTGACAACCGAATTGGGCAAAAATATGCAGCCCAAGGGGGCAGAGGGGTAGCGACACAGCTGCACATCCCATCCTCCTGCATCCACAGGACACAGCTCCCGCTCCTGAGCCCTGCCAACAACCCCCTGACAAATCCCCGCCGCTCGCTGTGGAGGAGCACAGGTCCCTGGCTGGTGTCTGACCCGCCTGCAAGGCCGACAGTTGTCCCCGATGGGTTCCTGACATGGCGCTGGGGTCGCTCCGATCCCCAGCGGAGTTACAACGGCTTTTGTGTTCGTGGGAGAGACAGAACCGGCGGTCAGGGCATTTGCACTGGTTTCTGGTTCTGGCGAGGGACCCCAGCAGAGTGTGCCAGCAGGGTGACGGAGGGGACAGCCCTGGCTGGCTGACAGGGTGATGATGCCCCAGGGGTGTCCCTCACCCGCAGGCCCAGGCCACGGTGCCGCAGGCTGAGCCTGGGGCCCGCTGCACGCCGCAGGAGCCTGGACGCCAGGGTCGCGCCGGAGGCCCGGTACCGGCCATCTCCCTCTGGGCTGGCAGCGTCCTCCTCGCCTGCAGGGAAAGAGCGTTGGGGAGAATTCCTCCGAGCGTCCCCAGGGAGCCCCAGCGCCCGCCGCCTTGCTGTGGTTCCTCCACCGCCGCAGCGGGGACACGGCCACCGGCCCGGGCCAGGCCGCTGCCTCCCGGGACCGGCGGGACCCACCCCAGGGACAGCGCTGGCGGAGGCCGGGTCGGAACCAGCCCCAGCCGGCGGGACCCCCCCACGCCGCACCCGAGTTCCTCCCGGCAGCGCCGCTCCCGCCGGCCCCCGCTGCTGCCGCCATCTCCGGACCGGGCCCGCCGCGCCGTTGCCGTGGCGACGGGGCGTGGCGGGGCTGAGGAGGGGAGGGGCTGGACCGTGAGGGGCGTGGCTGTGCTGCGAGGGGCGGGG
>WKFP01014181.1:812922-835098 GCA_011057875.1 Pterocles orientalis
AGCGAGGGCGGGGCGAGGGGCGGGGCGCGGCGGGCGGCGCGGTGGTGGCGGGGGGCTGCGGTGACCCCTCGGCGCCATGGCGGGCGCGGAGCCGTGCGCCGCCGGGCTGCTGGACTACAAGACGGCGAAATTCGCGCTGACGCGGAACCGGCGGGTCGGCCTGCTGCACCGCCTGCTGCAGCTCGGCGTGCTGGGCTACCTGCTCGGGTAGGGCGGTCCCCTCCCCCGGGGCCTGGCCCCTCCCGTGGGCGGTTGGGCCGGGGTCCCCTCAGCGCGCCTCGTGTATCCCCCCCCGCTCCCCGCCCCTCCGCAGGTGGGTGCTGCTGCTGCAGAAGGGCTACCAGGACACCGACCGCGCCCCCCGCGCCGCCGTTGTCACCAAGCTGAAGGGGGCGGCGGTGGCCGCGGCGGGGGGCGCGGGCCGGCGGCTGTGGGACGCGGCGGACTTCGCCCGGCCCCCCCAGGTACGGCCGGGCCCGGGGGGGGTGACACAACCTGGGCCTTTGGGAAAGGGAAGGCAGCGGTAGCATTGTGAATGACAACAACAAGAATGGGATGTTTGCTCTGCTGCTGAGGGGTGGGATGGAGTCAGTCCCCCGCTGAAGGTGTTTCCTTGCCTCCCAGGGAGAAAATGTGCTTTTCCTGGTGACCAATTTCATCGCCACAGCGCAGCAAGCCCAGGGCAGCTGTCCCGAGGTGAGTGAGCTGTGCCCGAGGGCGACGGGCTTGGGTTTGTACAGCGCTGGGGCTGTCAGGAGCTCAGCAAAGCCCGGTGCGAGACCAGAGAGGAGGGAAAGAAATAATTGTTATTCCAGACAGAACTGAGCCCCCTCGTTCTCATTGCTCCATCCATCTCTCTTGCACTTGCTCTGTCATACCTGCATGAACCAAGGCGTGTATCCGAGCGGTCTGGCCGCAGTCCCTTGTGGTGATGGGGAGGACACAGGACATTGTCTGTTGGGTCCTCACCAGCTCTCTGGGCTTCTTGAGGGGTGGTGACACTGTGTGATCACACAGGCTTTCTGCAGCCTTTGGACAAGGGCTGCTCTGGGGAGGCTGAGCTGTGTTGCCCCGTTGCTGTTCCGTCTCCGCAGTGTGGCTGGCATTAGCCCTGCCATCCCCAGCTAACACCTCTCTTACCTGCGTTCCTTCTTGATTCTCACATATATTCATCATCTTGACTTGCTGTTCCATTCTTTTGCCTCTGCTGTGCCATTTTTCCTGATTCTTCTGTACACACTCCATGGGTACCCTGTTTCCTTTATAACTCTGCTGCAGGACTAGTATCCTCCCCATCTTCGTGTCCTATTTTTAGGAGGAATAGAGCACAAGGTCTAGGTGGTTTCCCAGTCAAGCCAACACTTAGTGGTATATGTTCTCTGGGAGAAACCTTCCCTTTAAGGCTGGATTCAGGCCAGCTCCTCAGCTGAACTCTCCCAAGCTGGACCTCGCTTGGCAGACAGGAGCAAATGGCTTTTAAGCTAAGCTGCTGCTGCAACCTCGTGCCTGAGCCAAGCACTGTTTGTCCTAATGGTCCCTTCGGCTTTTGCTGTGGCCCGCTGTGCTGCGCCCAGCCCCATCCTGCTTCCCGGCTTGCCCAGTGCTGCAGGCTGGGCTACACTCCAAGTGCAGGCTGCAGAAGAGGAGGAGCAGCCCCGGGTTTGGATCAAGGAAAGCGATGCTAATGATCCCTCCTTAAAATATCGACAACTCCTGGAGTACTGATAGCTGCAGGAACGTCTCCAGGGGAAACATGTGCCATAGAGCATTTCAGAGTTCTCTCACAGGCAGCCACTGGCATCTCTGGATATTTTTTTTTTTTGCAGTGTGCAAGCCCAGGATACAGAGAGAACAGAGCATTTCGTGCCGTTACAGCCCCGTGGTGTATCTGGGTGCCTGTCACAGCCTCCACCCTGTGCTGCTCTCCGGTAGTTTCTCAGTTCCTGACTTTGGGGCTGTAGCTGACATTCATGTTTGGGAAGCTTTGAAGATTTAGCAGTGACAGCTTTTGGCTTCGCAGGGAATTCTGAATATTCTCAGTTACCAAAGTATTCTGTGCTGGCAGAGCAGTGAAAAGTCCCCGAACACAGGAGGGGTTGTTTTAGCAGCTGATGTCTGTGTTGAGCTCGGATCTGTGGCTGAGCTGTGCCTTACTCTTAGGGAGACCTTCCAGCGTTGATCTCAAATACTTGGAGGGGTTGGAAACCCTCTGCCTCTATGTGCAAGGTGCTCTGAAGATTATAAAAGTAGACTTGGAGCCAGAAGGCGTTAGTCAGACAGTTCATCCATTCTGTCCTGATGCCAGCTCTGGCGCTAAGGGACTGTTTCATTGAAATTATGGTCTGTGGCACACCCAGCTGTGCTCAGCTCTTACAGCTCCAGATGCTGCTGATGGATGTGCCCGTGAGCGGCACTGGTCCCGGCCCCAAGCAGCACAAGACCATGTCCCAAGGGGATGAGGGAGGTGTCAGAGTTTGAGAGAAGCCTCATTCTTCTTTGTTCCTATACAATACTGGTGATTTGCTCTGCAAGAAGGTTCCGTGTGCTTCCCGGCCCCTGGTATGTGGCTGCATAGCTGTGGAGGGCTGGGGATCAGTATTGTTTGTTTCTGATAAGATTAAGAAAAAAGTCATTCCGTACCCACATATTTATGACTACAGAAAGTAAATATAAATCTTTCAGCCCTGAGGTTCCAAGAGTTGATGCACAGATCTCTGCTGCCCGTGTCTGAAATCTCCCCTGTCCCAGGAACACGGGCTGTGGACTGGGAGCAGCACCTGAGCTCTGCTCTGAGCACATTGGGGATGTTTTCTGGAATCAGAACTGTAGTAGTTCACCTGCTTGTCAAGAAACCTGTTCTAAATGCTGGTGTGCTCATACTCCTGTCCCATCCCAAACCTGCAGTTCTTGGGTAGATTCCTAGGTTTTAGACCCTTACATGACCAAGGTGCAGCAGTGGTTTAGAGAGCTACAGGAGCACAGATCCAGGGCCCTGTGAGGGCTTTTAGCTGAGGCTAGATCTCTTTGCTTCTCTCACAATGCACCTTTGGCACGTCTAACCTGGTTTGGGTCATGCCTGTGGAGAATGGCTGGGGTTTAGGTTTTTTGTAACACCCTCACAGGCTTCAGGACCTGAATTTCTGCCAAGCTTTGCAGCTCTAGTGTCCTGAACACCCACAGCGTCTGCCTGTTGAGTGGCACTTGTCGTGCGTCTTCTTCCCTGGATTTGGGGAGAGACTGACACACTTGTCTGCAAATATCTGTTGTCTGGGTCCTTCTGGGGGCTGAATCCGTGACCTTTGATTGGGATCCAGGACAGCAACGTGCTCTCGTAGGTGCTTGTTGCATAGGTGGGTCCTGCAAGCTGTGAGCGGGACATCAGTGGGGATGAGGGGCACGAATCCAGCAGCCCCCCCTCTCCAGCAGTCAGACAGGACTCCTGGTCCCTTTGGTAGTCCTGTGAGCTCGCCCACAGAAACCCTGCCTTGCTCCCAGCCCTGTTCACCTCCCTGCTGGCTCACCCATCCCGACATTGGCGGTGAATCCCGCGTTCATGCGCACGCCTGCACTTGCTGTAGCCGATGACTCCCAGGCACACGGGCCCCTGCGACCGGTAGTCCCACTCCAGCTGCTGGCATTTAGACCCCCCATATGCACACGCAGAATAGAGCCCCTTGCCCAGAAAATATTTAGGAATGGAATTTAGTCCAAAGACAGGACAGACTGTGCCGATGAGGTGCAGGGCAGCTCTTTACCTGCAGCCAGTCCTTTGCATCCTTTTATCCCTCTGTTTTCCAACATCTCTTCCTTCTCAGCTCATCTAGATCCCTCCCTTTCCATGCCTCTTCTTCCTCCCCTAAACATCCTGTCCCCTAAATGTCCTGTACGATCCCCAAATGCTCTCCTGCATCCCGTCATGATCCCCGCGCCACTAGGCAGCGTGTGCCCCACCCCAGCCCAAAGCTGCGTCAGAGCGGTTCCTCTCAGCCCACCCCAGGAAAAAGGGGCTGAGGCTGCGCCAGGACAGCCCGGGGCAGGGCTCAGACAGACAGACAGACAGACAGACAGACGTGCTTCTTCTGATTCCGTATCTGGGGTTTGCCCACCTGCCTTTGGGACTCCGTGCCCCTCTGGAGGTGGGTTTCTGGTGGGCTGGAAGCTCCTGCGATGGCCTGGGAGTCATTGGGGGAGGGTGTTACTGGGTGTTACTGGTATTCCCCCACTTGCCGGTGTCTCTGGGTGTTGGAATAGGAGCTTTTTGCTGCTCCTGGCAATCAGGTGGGTCCAGAGGGAGGGTGAAGCTTTCCAGGTCTTCTGTAGAGCTTCTGCTACGCTGTGTTTCGGGTCTCCTCAGCCTTCCCCAGGGGAGTTGGAGGGTGCTGTACAAGGTGCTTACAGGGTTCTGCCGTTCCAACCTTCCCAAACCCAACCGTGCGTGTTCCCAGTCCCAGTCGAAAGGTCCGATCCAGCTCCCAGGGTTTCCTCTGCTGCCGAGCACCCCAGAGAGCACGCCGGCAGGTGGGAAGGATTGCCCCTTGGAGATACCTCTCTCCTCGCTGGCCGGAGGCTGCCCGGGTTCTGGACATGGTGGATGCCTGCCGTCAGCACTTGGGGCGTGCCTGGAGGGACGGGAGCAGCAGCAGCACAGAGGCGTGGGTGAGTGACCGCACGGTGACAGTGCTTCTCTCTGCCTCCCTCAGAGCCCTGCTGTTCTCGATGCGATGTGCACAAGAGATGCCGACTGTCCCATGGGAAGCCCAGTGGTTCGTGGCAACGGTACTGGGAGCTTTGTTCAAAATCATAAAATCACTTCAATCCTCCTGTTTGGTAGCAAACAGATCCACAAAGGTGCCTGATTGCCCAAGTTCAGGGCTTTTTGTCACCTTTGGGGCTCAGGGTCTGAGAAGGCCAGAACTAGCCTGTGGCCAGGGTGCCAGGCCAGGAGGGTGGCTGCAGAGAAGATGATTCAAAAAAGGGATAGTGAATGATTTGCCTCGTTTCATTTCTAGGGATAAAAACTGGGAAATGTGTGATGTTCAACACCACCCATTCCACCTGTGAGATCTACGGCTGGTGCCCTGTGGAGAATGCCACCCTGCCCAGGTACAGTACGGGCTCAGGGGACAGCGGGCGTCGAGGGCTTCGGTTGCTTCTCTTTGGTCTCTCTATAAACAGGGGCCTTGCCCGGGGGTCAGCCAGGCTCAGGGAGATCTTTGGCATTGATCTACTGAGCAGTTAAGCCCAGAGAAATTCACACAAGAGCATCTCTTGGAACTGTCTGTTGTAGCCAAGTCCTGGGATGGCAGAAGAAACGGTGGAGCGAGGGGAATGGGGAGATGCTGCGGCTGCTGTGCAAAATTTGAGTTCATTGGCGGTTGTTTTCCAGGAAACCTCTACTGGCTGAGGCGGAGAATTTCACCCTTTTTATAAAAAATACTGTCCACTTCACCAAATTTAATTTCTCCAAGTAAGTATGATGCTCCTCCAGCCAGACTGTGCTTGCAACTTAGTCCAGCCCCTGCACTGAGCTTGTCTGCCCAGGGGCTGAGCAGCCAAGGCAGCCAAGAAGCCGCGTGCCATCCAGGACAGCTGGTGGCCCGCTCTGTTATGGTTCACGAGGGTGAGTTCAGGAGAACGCTGGTTGCTTTGGCAGCGTGTGTGTTTGCAGAGATGAGAGCAATGGGATGGGGAGCCCCTGAATAGAGGGACCGCTGTGCTCCCACCTGTCTAGAGCACTGCAAACAGAGCATGACAAGGCCAGTCATTCCCATTTTTCCCCGTATACTTTTGTATTTTGGCCCCTGCAAAGGGGCTGCACTGGCCCCACAGCCCCAGGCATGCTGGCTGCGCTGCTCTGCTCTGGCAGGAGACACAGCTTGGGGCAACTGGTCTGTCCCTTGTCAACCCTAGAGCGGTAACTCAGGCTGGGACATTGCATCTCACAGCGGTGGGAGCTCGGAGCCAGGAAAGGGAGGAAAAGCACAAAGGCAGAGGGAGACGAGAGGAGCTGGGAGGGGAAGGACCATGGCTCCCCATGTGATTCCTCTGGGCCAGTTTCTCTCCATGCTCTCTCCACCTGAGGCTTTAGGTGAGGCAGTGACTGTCTCTCTCCGAAGCAGGAGCATTAGTGGTCCCACTCCAGCAGGAGGGTCTCATTTTCAGTCCTTCAGCAGGGCTTTCTGTCTTCCCACACCCCACTCCACCCGTGACGCCTCCCTCCCTCTCTCCTGTCTCAGGTGCAATGCTTTGCAAACCAGTGACCCCACCTATTTCAAGAGCTGTACGTACGATCCATTCTTCAACCCCTTCTGCCCCGTCTTCCACGTCCGCGACATGGTGGAGGCAGCGGGAGAGACCTTTGGAGACCTCGCACTGCTGGTATTTGCTTTTTCTTTAGGAGTATGGAAGATGACTGCAAATTCCCCAAGGGCATGGCCCAGGGGCCGGGGACAGGACTGACCCCCGAAATGCTAACGGAATGATGTGGTCTCTCTGTGTGATCTGTGGACACCTGCGCAGGACAGCACTCAGTCAATCTCTGATCCCGTGCTTCTCCGGGAATAACGTGTTTTGCAGGGGGGGAGCATCGGAGTTCGCATCAAGTGGGACTGTGACCTGGACCAGCCTGCTGCCCGGTGCCAGCCGCAGTACTCCTTCAGCCTGCAGGACAGGAGGTACAATTTCAGGTGAGGGTGCTGGGACAGTGGCAGCACGGGTCTGTGGGATGAGCACATGGCAGTCATTTGAGATGTTGGTTTTCCTGGGTGATGCTCTGGAAGGAGCAGCAGCGGCGTTGGGACGTGGTGACTCAGCGCAGGGTCTGTCAGCACTGGGCTGCTCTGGTTGTTTCCACACCTTGTTGCTCTGCTCTGTTTGGAGCTGTGCCAGGCATTATCTGCCTGAGGGCAGGGACGTGTGGCTGTCCACAGCCATGCTGACCCTGAACTGGGCGCACTGGACCCACCCCGGGCTGGGTTCTGAGCAGACGCTGATGCCCTGCTGCTGAAGTGGTGCCACGCTAGTGGGTCGGGGCACCACGTGCGTCGCTTACATCCCAGCCTGCTGAAGGGCACAAGGTGTGCGCAGGCACGTGGTAGCCCCGGTGATCATTTGTCACTGGCAGCTCTCTTCCCTCCCTGCCTGTGGATTGCTGAGCCACAGCCAATGTCTCCTGCAGAACTGCCTCCTACTACTGGGACTCCCAGCGGCGGCTCTATCGCAACCTGCTGAAACTCTACGGCATCCGCTTCGACATCTCCGTGCATGGCCAGGTACCGTCTCCTCTGTGGACTCCGCACGCGCAGTCCTGGCTGCCTTGTCACCAGGGCTGACCCCTCGCACCGCTCCCCGCTGCTCTCTCCTGCAGCCAGCCCCATGGTTTCCTGCTGGCATCGCTTCTCCCCACCCTACTGAGCTCTTCACCTCCTTCCAGAGTTTTCCAAGCAGAGCAGGGATAAATGCTCTCTCCCCTTTGAAGAGAAACGTTTTGGTAGTGCCCTGAGCAATGAGGCTTCCCTCGCGGAGG
This sequence comes from Pterocles orientalis, assembly GCA_011057875.1. Lineage (NCBI taxonomy): Eukaryota > Metazoa > Chordata > Aves > Pterocliformes > Pteroclidae > Pterocles > Pterocles orientalis. The sequence continues at coordinate 820,448 of WKFP01014181.1, forward strand.
ATCGGCCAGGGGTGTTGTGAGATGCTGGCCCTGGAGGCAAGGTGAGCTTGTCTGGGCAGAGGCGCTGTCTGCATCGCTGAGGGTCTCGTGGTGGGAGCACCCTGGCAAAGATCAACCTGAACTTTTCTGAACCTGGGCAATTAATTCCTTCTTGACTAAGTGGGTACCCTTGGGGATAAAGGCATGGGCGTGATCACAGCTGATGTTACTCTGTGTGCAGCATCACTGTGGGTGCTGGGCTCTGCTCTAAAGGAACAAGTGATAGGACAAGAGGAAACGGCCTCAAGTTGCACTAGGGGAGGTTTAGGCTGGAGATTAGAAAAAATTTCTTCACTGCAAGAGTGATGAAGCATTGGAACAGGCTGCCCAGGGCAGTGGTGGAGTCACCATCCCTGGAGGGGGTAAAGAACCGTGTGGATGTGGTGCTTGGGGACATGGGTTAGAGGGTGAGGTGGTGTTGATCCTTGAGGTCTTTTCCAACCCTAATGATTCTGTTCTATTCTATTCTGAACTCGGTACTCAACTGTGCAAGATGGGGCCTCTACTGAGAGGACTTGCCACCCCAAGAGATGTCCACATCTGTTGTGCTTAGCAGTGGCCTTCTCACCTGAAGAGGACAGAGCACACAGTGCAGGACAGGGTGCACCGCTTCGAGGCGATAAGACCATGCCCAGGAGGTATAGAGCAGGAGAGAATAGCCGTGAGAGACGTGGGAACTCAAAAATCTTTGCTCAGAAGTACCAGACTCACTTGAGCAGAAGAGGACACATCCTGTCAGGGCCATGTTTGCTGTTCACGGGGGTGTAGTTGTGTGGGTGGCAGCTCCCGGAGCCCTGCAGCAGGAGGGAGGCTCCTGCTGTGCCTGCAGGAGTAGGTGGGTCACAGGAACCTCTGCTGCCAGCGAGTCATGAGCTGCCTCAGTCCTGCCTTTGGCAGCCAAAGGGGTTTTGAGTTAGGCACTAGCAGTCAGGTTCCTACAGCTGGGCACGGCGAAATCACCCTGCTTTTTTCCAGCATCTCCCCTTTCCCCAGACAGCCAGCTGCAAGCATGCTGCCCCGCAGGGTGTATCCCGCAGCCCTCTCCCTGCTCTCTGCTCACTGTCTTCCCCCTCCACCTGCCGTTTCTCGACAGGCTGGGAAGTTCAGCATAATTCCCGCTGCTGTGAGCTTCGGCACCGGCATCGCCTTCTTTGGTGCTGTGAGTACTCCAGATATGCTCCTTTCCTCCCAACCATGGGTGGGGATTTGCCTCTCAGCTGTTGGTTCCCCTCCCTGCCTGGGCACAAGGCTCCCTGGGTGCTGCCGGCCCGGGGGGATGTTGGCTGGCAGGGTGTGAGCTCCCCTTTGAGATCGTTAGCAGTAACGAACACTGCTGCATCGAGGATCCTGAGCGCTGGCAGGGCACAGCTCATGGAGGCTGGGTGCTTTTGTTGACCCTGGGAAGGTGCATCACTGGGGTTTTGCTGGCTGGTCTGCTCAGGCTGTCTCAGCCAGCAGGGGAGAGCCCCTCCTGTTTGCCCCTGACTCTAAAGGGAGCCAGTGTCTGGCTTCAGCATGGATGTGCCACTGTGGTCATCGAGATGGGGCAGCCCCTTGTAGAGCACTTCCGTGGCTCTTCCCCTTCAGTAGAGTAATGGGAAGCCTGGGCTCCGCCGCCTGCTCCCCCTTTCCTCCCAGACGTGCTCATCCTGGTCCCTTACATGGCTGTGACAGTGGCTCTCCACTGGACCAGCCCTCGCCCCGCATCCATACATTGCAGCCCCGGTGATGCCATCCAGCTCCCGTGCAGCTGGTGGGAGCAGGTCGGGTCAAGGGGGACCTGGTGGAGCAGTCTGGGTGCCCTGGGCTGGAGGCAGGTCAGGCTCGCTGTCCCTAGCATGGGCCAGGGGCTGGAGTTTGGCCACAGCTGGCTGCAGGGCTTGGGGGGAGCCGGGGCAGAGGGCCTGGCACTCCCGCAGGACGTGTCACTGCTGACTGTCCTGCTGTGTTTGTCTGTCTCCAGGCCACGGTGGTCTGTGACCTGGTTCTGCTCTACCTGGATGCAAAGGCTGACTTCTACTGGAAGGAGAAGTTCGAAGAGGTAAGGATGGGGCCACTTGGGAGAGGTGAGGTTGGAGTGAAGTTTTGCAAGTGGATTTAATGATTTTCTGCCCCTTGGTTAAAACTCACACAAGATCTGGCAAAGAAACTGGTGGAGCAGTTCTTAGTCTTTGACTCTTGGGCTTGGTGGCTGGTCTGAACTGGACCAGACAGAGGTGGAACTCTTCATGACAACAGGCAGCAGAGCAGAAGAGAGTGACCCAGCTGGTGCCTGGGCTGCAAGGAAAGCTGTTCCACAACCTCAACTGCTGTTAGACAACAAGTTGCCCCTGAGGGGACCTTACCCTAGAACCATGACCCAGCTCCACGTTTAGAATCACAGAATCATTCAGGTTGGAAGAGACCTCAAGGGTCATCAAGTCCAACCATCAGCCCAACACCACCCAACCCACTAACCCATGTCCCCAAGCACCACATCCACACGTTTCTTGACCCCCTCCAGGGATGGTGACTCCCCCACTGCCCTGGGCAGTGTTCCAATGCCTCAGCACTCTTGCAGTGAAGAAATTTTTTCTAATCTCCAGCCTAAACCTCCCCTGGTGCAACTTGAGGCCGTTTCCTCTTGTCCCATCACTTGTTCCTTTAGAGCAGAGCCCAGCACCCCCCTCCCTGCACCCTCCTTTCAGCAGCTGTAGAGAGGGATGAGGTCTCTTCTCCAGACTGAACCCCCCCAGCTCCCTCAGCCGCTCCTCGTCAGCCCTGTGCTCCAGACCCTTCCCCAGCTCCGTTGCCCTTCTCTGGACCTGCTCCAGCCCCTCAATGTCCTTCTTGTGGGGAGGGGCCCAAAACTGACCCCAGGACTCAAGGTGCGGCCTCACCAGTGCCGAGTCCAGGGGCACAATCCTGCCCCAGTCCTGCTGGCCACACTATTGCTGATACAGGCCAGGATGCCGTTGGCCTTCTTGGCCACCTGGGCACACTGCTGGCTCCTGTTCAGCCGGCTGTCGCCCAGCACCCCCAGGTCCCTCTCTGCTGGGCAGCTCCAGCCACTCTGCCCCGAGCCTGTAGCGTTGCAGGGGGTTGTTGTGACCAAAGTGCAGGACCTGGCACTTGGCTTCATTGAACCTCAGACAATGGCCTCAGCCCATGGGTCCAGCCTGTCCAGATCCCTCTGCAAACCTCCCAACCCTCCAGGAGACCAACACACCCGCTGGGTTTGGTGTCATCAGCAAACTGACTGAGGGAGCACTCCCTCCCCTCATCCAGGTCATTGATAAAGATGTTAGACACATTTACTCACCCTCTTCCACACTGCATCTGACTAAAATCAATGTAGAGGGGAGGCAGCTCTTCAGCGTGCGCCCTGCTGCTGTGTCAGCGCCGATGCTGCGGTTCAGTGACAGGTTTTCTTGCCGTGTGCGATTCCCGCTTTGGCACTGCCCAGCCTGGGTGCATCGGGGAGTCGCAGGGTGTGGGCTGGGACACCTCCACCGAGCAGGAGAGCTGCCCGGGCTCGGCTTGGGTCGTCTTCAGCTTTATCTGGCCAAGCCTTAGAAACCTCTGAGGATGGAGATCTCCCAGCTCCTGGTGAGCTGCCCCAGCGCTGCACCATCCTGCTGGGGGAAAACCAGTTGTTCCTACAGCCTGACCTCACATCGCAGGTGGAGGGGGTCACAAGCAGTGCCTCTGGTCGCGTGGGGCTGAGCAGGGCAGCACAGGACCAGCTGTCCCCTTGGCTCTAGGATACTAAGATGCCCCTGTTCACTTTGCAGGCAAAACCCCCCAAAGGTAAGACTGAGGCTGCAGCTTAGGGACATCGGGAATGCTCTGCCACAAGCACCCTTCACTCCGGAGCCACGTCCAGGTAGATGCGACAGAGGCATGGCTGCAGCCCAAGTGGAGGTGGCCCAATTCTCCTGCCCACGTGTGCGCTGCTGGGGCTAAGGTTTGCCTTTCCTGGAGAAACATTTGTGTCAGCAGAAGTTCTTGGCTTGTGGAGCACAAAACCCTCCCACGTGCAGCTCCCAGCATTGACTGGCTGGTGATGGAGCAGAGCCGTGCTGCCGAGCTGCTGCGGGAGCTAGAGCTTGCTGGGGAGCAGCTGGCCCATGCTCCGCACAAGAGTCTTGAAGCGCTTTGTGCTTTTTTACGTTCCAGATGGCCGTGGGCCTCGATTTCCCATGAAAACCAAGGATGGAAGAAAATAAAGCTGCTCAGAAAGACGGGCTCTGCTCTGTCTCTAGCCTCAGGGGGTGGCTGCAGAGGTTTTATCATAGAATCATAGAAGGGCCTGGGTTGAAAAGCACCTCAAAGATCATCTAGTTCCAACCCCCTGCTGCGGGCAGGGTTGCCAACCACTTCAGCCACTGCCCAGGGCCCCATCCAGCCTGGCCTTGGACCCCTCCAGGGATGGGGCATCCACAGCTTCTCTGGGCAACCTGGGCCACTGCCTCACCCCCCGCACAGTGAAAAATTTCCACCTGATATCCAACCTAAATCTCCCCTCAGTTTAAAACCATTCCCCCTCGTCCTGTCACTATCAACCCCTGTAACAGTCGCTTCCCCCTCCTGTTCGTAGGCTCCCTTCCCTGGAAGGTGGAATGAGGTCTCCCCGGAGCCTTCTCTTCTCCAAGCTGAACAGTTCCCTCAACCTTTCTCCACAGGAGAGGTGCTCCAGCCTCTGGTCATCTCTGTGGCCTCCTCTGGACCTGTTCCAAGAGCTCCACGTCCTTCCTGTGCTGGGGGCCCCAGCTCTGGACACAGCACTGCAGATGGGGTCTCCAGATGGTTTGGTGGAGTCACTCCTGCACCTCGCAGGGCCGTGCGTGCTTCTGCCTGGCATGGCTTCATGCAAGCTGCCCAGGTCCTTGGGAGCTCCCCGAGGAGCAGCAGGGCTGCCCCCCACCCCAGCACTTGGCTGTGCTCAGGACAGGTTCAAGAGCAGAGCTCAAGGCAGCAGCCCCTGGGCTGGTGCTGGCTGGGGGGTGCAGTGGCTCCTGCACCCCCTGGTTCCTGCCTCCTGCCAGGGCTGACGCACGCGAGGATGAGCACAGCCCTGGGTGAGCCTGAGCATTCGGAGGTGCTGAACCCTGCGCTCCCACCCGCCTCGGGCTCTCTCAGCCCGGTGCAGGACAGGGACCGGCCGGGTCTGTGCCCGTGGGGTACTCCGGGGACCCCACAAGCTGCTGAGCTGCCCGGCTCAAAAACAGTGTGTGGAGGCGCAGCGGGGGTCTGAGCGGTGTTTAATGCTCCCATCCCGGACTGAGTGCACGGGGTGGAGGGGTCACGCAGCATCACCCCCCGCTGCCTGCCCCGGCCGTCCCCTGCCACCCTCCTTGAACTGCTGCAGGAAGAACTGTGCCGCCAGCCGCTTGGTCATGGTCCTCAGCGCAAGGAAGGCAGCTGTGATCTCCGTGAGGAGGAAGGCCAGGAGGAGGCTGTGCACGGCCATCTCCAGCGGCAGGCGGATGACCTGGCTGTCTGTCAGCAGGAAGAGCAGGAGGGGGAGCTGGATGAGGAAGGAGAGGAGGAGGAACCCCGCCAGCTCAGGCACCTGTGGGAGCAGAGGCTGCTGAGATGGGGTGCAGAAGCCATTGGTGGGGTAGGGGGACCCTCTCTGCCCCAGGAGCTCCCTGCATTGTCCGCTCTGCTGGCCTTGGCACCCGGGTACCGGGGACATCCTCACCATGTGGAGCTGTGCCTGGATGTGGTTGGATGCTGTCAAGCCCAGAGCTGGAGCATTGCACCCACAGCACAGGGAGGGGTACAGCAGGAGAGCGAGTGGGTCCCCCTCGTCCCCTGCCTCCAGGTCCCGCCTGCACCCACAATTCCCTCCCAGGACAGCTCCAGGCAGGGCTCCAGGAGGAACAGGTGGGGACGGGCACTCGGGTCCCGAGCGAGGGGACATCCAGCGTAACCACAGCTCCCACAGCACGGCTGTCCCTCACTGTGGCCAGGGCAGAGAGATGCCGCTTACCTTCTCCTGCAGGTTCCCCACGTAGCCCAGGTAGAGGCGGGAGCCCTCGGCCAGTGACAGGATGAGGAAGGCAGCAACCAGCAGGAACTGGTAGTGCTGAGGCAGCAGGTGGTACTGAAAGGAGGGCACAGCTCGTCCCAGCCAGCCCCATCCCGTGCCCCATGCCCAGTTCTCCATGCCATTTCCCATCCCCTGCGCTCAGCGCCCACCTCCCCATCCCCTTCCCCGTGTCCCCAGCTCCCCATGCTCTGCCAGCTCCCACCCGTGCTGGTGCCCAGCCCTGCCCACTCTGCCCTCCCAGGTTAACCTCCCCTGCCTGGAGAGTTCAGTGGTTGTTCTCAGGATTTCCATTTCTGCAGCCAGAGGCGAGCCATCCTGTCTTGCGGGGGACGGTGCTTTGTGCTCATGTGTATGGGGACCCATTCATTCTGACGAGGCTCCCCTCTCCCCTGCTCAGTGTGGCCCCTGCACGCTCGGGGAGGCTGGGCAGGAGCAGGTTCCCCCCCCACCACGTGCCCCCGGGATGGTACCTTCAGCTGCAGCATCATCCCCTCAGCCAGGAACCAGACCGGGAAGTAGTAGACGTTGAAGTAGAGCATCATCTGGAGGGGCAGGCTGGCCAGCACCTCGTGGGCTAGGCAGGGCAGGCAGGGGTGGGCAGGGCTGCCCAGCACCCCCAGGGTCTTGCTGCCCAGAAGGAGCCCCTGCCTCCCACCCCACGGAGGGGAGAGCAATGGCCCCCGCCGTGCCAGGGGACAGCTGGGTCGCAAGAACAGCTGTTTGCAGCAAATGCACTTATTTTTGCTCCCCCTCATCAGTGGGGGGTGCAGGGACCCTTCGGGTGCTCAGAGGCACCCGGGTGCTTTGGTGATGTGCTGGGCAGGCTCACAGTGATGAAGCAAGAGTAACCCCCCCCCCAGCACCCCCTGGGCTGAGCCCTGCTGCCCGTACCTGGGTGGTAGGTGTGGGCAGCGCCGCTGTCCCGCGTCTTGTTGTTGATGAAGAGGGAGCTGCTGAACGCCGTCAAGCCCCAGCGGAGGTTGGGGGGCAGAGGGGTGTGCGCAGCCATGGCTGGCAGCCGAGCCCTGCTCACCCCGGCTCTGCTCAGCTGGGATTAGCCAGAAGATAATTAATGGGATGATGGGTCAGGCTAATGCGTGGGGCCACCCAGCTATTGGCTCCCTGGGGACAGGATGGCTGAGCCACGGAGAAGATGTGAGGAGGGACCATTCTCCCCTAGGACCCCAAGCCCACATGGGAGCCACAAGGGTACAGAGCATCTCCCCTCTGCAGCAGCTGGCGGGGGTGAGCAGCATGTTGTACCCATCATTGTGATGGGGATGCAGTCATGTCCCCAGCCTGTGCAGCCCATGGGCAGCGCTCTGCTCCACCGCACCCCCTCCCAGCTGGGTTGTATTGCTCAGAGCTCCCTGGCAGATGATGATGCCCAGGGAGGGGATGGTGCTCTTTGCCAGAAATGCTTCTTTGAAGCCTTCAGACCCATGGAGCATTTTACCCATCACCATGGGCTTCCCCACCCTCCTGCATCTCCACACTGTTCAGCATCCCCAAGCCCCATCGGGGCTCAGGGGTCCGGGGGAGGGCAGCGGGGGACAGAGTGTGCGAGGGGGTGGGTGAGCCGGCAGTGAACGGCAGGGAAAGGGGATGGTTGGTCCTACCCAACAGGGCATGGTCTGACTCCTGATCGTCAGCCTCCAACCCATCCCAGATGGTGCATCAGAGCAGCTGCTGCAGATGTTGGGAGGAAGGATTGTAAATGTGGTTCTGAAGGGCCAGGCACGGGTAAGGGACACGAGGATAAAATAAACAAGCATCCAAATAAAAAGAGGATTCTTTTGCTTGATAAAGCCAAAACGACGCTGCAGAGCTCGTTTGCCATATGCTGCCAAAAAACCCACCAGGGAAGGAAAGCATGGTTAGACCGATGCAGGGCTGGCTGAAGTCCATCAAGGGCTTCTACGCACCAGGACCCAGTGTCCCGAGGCAGGTTCATGCTGTGAGCACAGCCCAGGGTGCATGTCCTTTCTCCAGCTCTTCTGAGCAGCTGTGACACCATAGTGTGGCCCCATGGCCCCAGCTCAGGGCACCCACTCACCTGTCCTTACACTGCTGGTAAAAAAACAAACCACAAAAACCTGTGTGAAGTGGGTTTCACAGAAAATCTAACCAAGTGTGGAAAAAATACACCCTGCTGTAAGCATTGGCCTGTCATTAGATAAGGGCACTGAGCTGTGGGAGGACAACAGATGAGCAGAAAGGCCCATGAGGTCCTTCAGGTCTATTTGGCCATGCCTGGACCAGACATCTGTAGATGCCACTGGTGAGAAGATGCCTCCACTGCATCGGGGAGGGTGTTTAACCACAGCCTGTAAGCAGGCGGGTGTTTAACCTCAGCAGTGACACTGGGAAGACCTGGAGGTGGCTGGCCACCACCATTCAGCTCGGACCAGCTGAGACAAGGGCAGCCAGCCCGAGGGACAGGGGACAGGCGTGCCACTGCGGGAAAGGAAGAAGGGGAAGTTATTTGTGTTGCCATGACCTCTGTGGGGGCTGTGAGAAGGAGCAAAGCAAGGACTAAATGCCAGTCCATGGAGAGGTAACATCCACCCAAGCAACGGGCAAGGTGCAAAAGCAAGGGCAGAGATGGACAGGCGATGGGTGAGGCAATGCTTCATGTCTGGGAAACCACCTCCTCGGGAGCAGAGATTTTTTAAATGAAGTCTTAGGGCACGAGGGAACTAAAAATAAACCTGTCACCTGGTGTGAGGCTGCAACGAGACATCTGGGGGGTTCTCGGGCGTGTGGGAAAGGAAGGTGTGAGGTGCCCAACACGTGGCTCCCTGGGTCCTGCCAGCACACAGGGTGAGATGTGGGCAGGCCGACAGGCAAAGCCCAGCATTGTCCGAGGAGCAGGAGCTGCTGGAGAGCTCAGGGTCTGGGGCATTACGTCTGCATGGGCAACCCAGGTGAGCAACCTAGAAGATACCTGGGCAAGCTGGTGAGGCCAAACGTGATGGGGCAATGCAGCCAGGGATCACTAACAACCTGCACGTGCCCCAGCTGAGTTTAGCTAATGGGGCTCATTCCCAATGGGAACAGACAGTTTCTTAATAAGAGCTGGAAGCTTTCTGTCCTGCCAAGGGATGTTGCAAGATGTGCCTGGAGAAGCAGCAGAGGAGACAACCCAGCCTGGCCCAGCTCCAGGACATGCTCACCACTGGTAAGCATTTGCTGAGGCACTAGGTGATGGGTCTCAGGTCCAATGCCATCCTGCACTGGTGCAGAGGAGCAATGCCTGCAAGGATGCCCAGCTATGCCGGCAGCCCTGACCATGACCCGGTACGTGTCCCAAGGAAAGCCATGGTGGTGACTGGTGTTCTTTGTGCCATGGGGTGACATTCCCAGCCCTGCCTGAAAGAGTTCCTCTGTAAAAAGGGGGAATGGCACTTGTTCCCCACAACGCAGCCATGAGCTGGAGCAGAAGGTTTTCCCTCAGCCACTGCATGGTCTTCAGCCCCATGAACATAGGGGTGATGCCTGTCACCTGTGGCTCATGCCCGGCACTGGATGAGGGCCCCAGCAGAGGCAAAAGAGTCAAAGGGCATCCTCCTGGAAAATGAAGTGCCCTGCCGATCCGCCCAGGAGGACTCCAAAAGATGACAAGCCTTCAGGTGAGCAGGAAGATGGAGGCCTTGGAAAAGCCCAGCCAAGCTGTGCTGGGGGAGCACGTGGGGTGTGGGAGCTGCCAGTCTCGCCCAGCATGGAAGATGTGCCAGAGAGCCCAGGGGAAAACTGCCATGTGGTGCCTGGGCAACCCCCGGCACCCCCAGCCCGGTCCTCTGGAGAGCTGCCGAAGCGGAGTCCAACCATCCCGCCAGCAAGACACGGGATGCAAAGCACATCTCCCCAGCGAGTGTGCGGAGCCAGGGCAGCAGGCTGGGCAGCTGCCTCTGCCCGGCAGCCTGCATGGCCATGGCCCCTCTGCCCTCAGGGAAAGCCCTCACCCGCGCTGCACCAGGGACAGGGACAGCAATGTTTGCCTTTTGGGACCCAAGATGAGACCTGAAAGTTCACATCCCTTTGTGGATCCAGCAGATGTGTAACGGTTGGAGAAGAGGACCCTGTCCGTCACTGCGTGCTGCAGTGTGAACGTGCCTGCCTGTGGTCCCCTCTGGCCACGTCACCTGGGAAAAACCTTACCGTGAAACCAGAAGAGACCAGCAGGAGACATGACAGGTGGCTGGTGACATTTCTACCAAGCAAAGATCAGAAAGTCTGTAAATAAATACCAGTGAGGCAGACACAACTGAGAAGCCTCCACAGATGAGGTGCTTGCACCACCCAGCCCACCTGCAGAGGTGATCCAAGGCCTTGGAAGGAATCAGAGATGATCCAGCTCCCAAGAATAGTACTGCTTTATTTCATGGGGTGAATCAACTTAAAAATATAAATCCTCTTGCTTTGGGCTCAGGGTAAAACACTGACTGCTGGGGAAGAAACCACCCCCACGACAGAGCACTGGGGGCTCTCCAAGGGGGGTTTGTCCCCTGGCTCTGCTGGGCTGATCGACACGGGGCGGTGGGCTGGCCAGATCCACTCCTGAGCTGGAGATAAGGCTCTTCTTCCAGAAAGGGGCAGAAAACACAACAGCAGAGCACCGACGTGGAAAGCCGAGATGAAAAATGCAGCGTTGTCACTAGGCGACAGGAGGAAGGAGTGACAAAGGCTGGAGGACAGCCAGAAATACTCTTCCAGCTACTTTTCCTTGGGTAACATCTCAGCAGCAGCACTACTCCTGTGATAATCATTAAGCAGAGACATCACAAGGCTGGCTGGAAGGACGGCCACCAAGCCCAGAGGCTGCAGTCTGGCTGTCACACCTCTCCAGGGAGCCTCCGCTCTGCACCCGGGGACTGACCGAGAGCTGCCAGTGCCCAAGCCCAAACTGAGCTCCCAGAGACGGGGAGCAGCATGCCAGCCCCTTGTCTGCTCCGGGATGGGGAGGTGCTGCAAGCGCTGGACTGGGACAGGTGAGCTACAGAGCCCTTGGCGTGGGCAAGGACCCACCTCTGCTGGAGGGGCTGGATGGAGTGACCGGCCTGGAGAAGGGAGAATGCGAAACACAAACACAGGCTGTACAGAGACCACTCCTGTGACCTGCCCCCTCCCCAGATGCTTTCCTGGGGTGGGTGAGCACAGGGAGAGCCCTGGCAAGTGCTGCAGCCACGCGGAGAGGGAGCCGACATCAGGCTCCGTGAGGATGCACATCGGAGCTCTGCTGGGAGCAAGGAGGAGTTGGGAAGGGGCAACGTGCTTCAAAGCATGGGAGCAACGAAAGGCACTCGTGCTGTTTACAGGGGTGAGGGGCATGCTTGGGGCAGACCTGCCTGGGGACCCCACAGTCCGTCGGCAGCATCCGTGGCCGCACGGTCCCCATGCCCACTGCCAGTGCCAAACCCCGCTCTCTGGGGACTGCTTTTCCAGCATCCCCCAGGAATGGCAACAGCAGAGCCCCAGCCCGTTAGGCACGGGGACAGAGGAGCCATTGGAGGTCTGCTGGGGAGGTAAGTGCGCAGTGACAGGCGCTGGGTTCATCCCAGTCTCAAAGGGAAATGACTTGGCCGCGGTGCTCCCGCGTGGCCGTGGAGCTGCCATCCTACATCCCCATGGTGAGCACAGCATGACGAGGGCGCAGCCATCAGCAGCATTAGGAGCCTTTCCCAGTTAGCCAGGACATATCCCCAGTTCTAAAAAAAAGAGAAAAAACCAGCAGTGCTGTGAGGTGTTTCCCAGCATGCAAAAGCAAACGTGTGCCTGGGCACTGCCCTCAGGGGTCATTGGTCCCCATCCCAGCACCCACGCTGCTCTGCCCGGGCAGGACGGCAGTGCCTCTTCCCCCACCCTCCCTCACATGCACTAAAACTGCCCCAAAACTCATGTGCAGATCCTCAATTCCATGTAAAATGGAGTTCAAACCTTTTTTTTTTTTTTAACCTTAAAACAAGCCCTTGTGGCATTCAGCTGAAAATTCACGGAAAGGGATAAAACGGCAGCTGAGCAGGGTCCCAGCAAAAGGCAGCTGCCTGTTCCCAGCAGGTCTGTGCACCAGCACCCTGCAAAGGGGACGCAGCAGCCACGGCCACCCACCCCCAGTGTGGCTCCTGCCACCCCCAGCCCCACCACCCAGCACAGTGGCATTGCTCCCTCACCAAGGGGGCTGCAAAACAAGCACACAGCCGTAACCGGTGTCCCCACACAGGACGGGGGACATGGCCCAAGGAGGAGGCTGGCTGTCCCTCCTGCCAGCCCCTCACGCCCCACTCACCCAGGACCCCAAACCAAACATACTTGCCGTGACGGACAAACAGCCTAAAAGGTGCGAAAGCAGCAGGAGACAGAGAGAGAAAAGACATTTGGGTTTAGGTGACCCGGCTTCCTCCAGGCTTGCCGAGCCCTTCCACGGGGACCAGCAGCTCTCCCCGCTGCCAGGCTGCCCATGAGATGCCACCTCCCTCCCAGCCACAAACTACGCGACCAGCAGCCCTTTCTGGATGTACTGGAGATGATGGGCATGACCCTGTCCCACCAGTGGCTGGGTGGACCCTTGATATGCTTCCCATCCCAGGGGTGCCCGGGGTGTCTGAGCTGGCTCAGGGCTGCCTGGGGGCTGGGAGTGCTTCCCTCCCTGAGCTTTTGGAAAAATCTGCTTTTATTCCAGATGCAGAAACACCCCAGGGACAGGGGCCCACAGTCCCTCCTCAGCTCTGATTCCCACTCTGAAGGCTTCACCCCAGCTGTCATCACCTCCTTGGCGTTGCCCTTCCAGCCCAACATGTTCTGCACCCACCCTCTGCATGCAGGGGTACGCTCTTGCCTGTGCAAAGGCTCAAAAACAAAGTGAAGGGAGAAAAATGCGCTTTGCCTATGAGCTACGCCCCAGTGAACCAGAGGCTGAGACACCAAGGGCCAGTGTCCTGACACAGCAAGCTCTCTGGGCTTTGCTCTGGCAGAGGGCTGTGCACAGGCAGCACACCCAGCCCCTCTCTGGGGGTCCCCTCGATGGACAGAGTGCCCAGGGGCATCCCAGCATCAGGCAGCGCTGCTTCAGTGCCAGTGCCCAGTGTCAGTGAGCACCACTGTCCCATAGAGTCTGTGCAAGGATTTGGATCCTGGTGTTCAAGACAAACCACCTGCGTGTGGGATGCCAGACCTGGAGGCAGCTGGGAGGCAACACTGGGGAGACTGATGGGGGCAGGAGGGGAGATGTGAGAAGGACACAGTGGCCACCAGTGGGAAAGAGCTGCCCAGTGCCTGTCGGGGTCCTGCCTCGGGGTGCTCAGCCCTGCCCTGGCACTGCTGGTTCCCGCAGTGCATCTACTTACTCCACATCACGCTTTCGGATGGTCCTGCCGGCAGCCAGGACCTCAGCCACCTTGGACACGATAGGGTCATAGTTCATGCTGGCCACAGCCACCACCTCGTCGCTCCTAGGGCCGGGCAGAGCAGAGTGGTTAGGGCAGCCCTGGGTGGCCACGGCTCCATCACCCAAAAAGCAACATGCTGGAGAGAAGCAGGAAGCAAAGAGAAGCACCCACTCCAGGGTCAGGATGTGTGAGCACCACAGGGACTGTGCTAGTGGTGTGGGACAAGGGACAGGAGGGGGCTCAGAGCTGGTACTGCGGGCTGGCCCCACTGTGCTCTCACCAATGCTCACGTGCTGGGGTGTGAGCACCACTAGGGTACCCAGGGCCTGGAGACAGCTCTGGACACCCTGGCATCTGTGGGAAAACACCAGCAAAGGTGGATCTCATGGTGGATAAATACCTGGACATCAGCAGGGATGTCCAGTGGTTGCTGCCATCGCAATCCCTGCGCTGCTGCCCTGTACCGAGTGCATGGGACACTTGGTTGTGCTGCTCCACATCCCATTCCTGATCCCCACCTCCAAGGGGGCAGAGTGCCCACGTCTGAGCCCCTCCAGAGGCATGCTCCTCCCAAAGCACCAGGACAGCTGGGGTGAGCATAACACCAGGGTCGCACCAGCCCCAGATACGAAACCCCTGTGTATATGGGGTGTCCAGCAGCACGGCCCAGCCCAGCTGACCATTGCCCACCAGGATGCTAACGCTGGTGGCACAATGCAACTTCAAAGGCTGAAGGGGAAACAAATGAAGCAGAAGGGAATAGGATGTAAAAAAGCTGGAGGAGCTTTGTCTAAAGGTCACAAGGCAAACAAGAGGGGCTCTTCTGCTTTGAGGTTTGCAGGGGTTAATATGAGCACAAATCTCCAAAGATCAAGCTCAGGAGATGACTCAAATAGATAACAGAATAGACAACCTGAAAATCAGAGAAGGTCACAGAATCACAGAATCACAGAATGTTAGGGATTGGAAGGGACCTCGAAAGATCATCTAGTCCAATCCCCCTGCCGGAGCAGGAACACCTAGATCAGATCGCACAGGAACGCATCCAGGCGGGCTTTGAATGCCTCCAGAGAAGGAGACTCCACACCCTCTCTGGGCAGCCTGTTCCAGTGCTCTGTCACCCTCACTGTAAAGAAGTTTTTTCTCATATTCAAGTGGAACCTCCTATGTTCCAGCTTGAGCCCATTGCC
>WKFP01014181.1:837508-884515 GCA_011057875.1 Pterocles orientalis
GGCCACCATGGTGAGCAGATCTTCCACCGTCTTGCCCCTCATGCAAGTGGAATGTCCGCCGCCCTCCCCCGGCAGCAGCAGGCTCTGGCACTCCCTGCAGCCAGAGACCTGTGTAGCCACAGTTTGGAACAGGCCCTCTGTTTGGGTCGCCACAGTCTTTCTGGGGCAAGCTCTCTGCCTGGTGGAGACCATGACAGAAACAGCGGTCACAGACTACAAACAGATACATTGGACTCACGAGCGAGGAGGGCAGAACTCCTGTGCCCTGCCGCACAACCTCCCACACCCGCCGCAGCAGCACCTGGTCTCTAGTTCTTCCCTCTTCCTCAGAGGAACCCTGCCTGCTGGCTGGGCTCCTAGGGCCGCCTTGTGAGGCTTCTGCACCCGGCGAAACTTCAGCGACCCACTACCCGAGCCACAGGTGATGCTCCTGACTTGCGTGTGCGCTGTGAGTGGAGAGCGCGCTCTCCGCCCTCCCGGAGAAAATTTAAGGACAGGGGGAGGGGTGGTGACCGCGGCTGCCCCGGCAACTCCCGTGCCACTCAGCCTCACGCGGGACAGCTGTCGGCGGGAGGGAGGAAATTCCGCTGCCGCAGGGCTTGCTGTTGAAGGAACCTCCCGAAAAAAACCGCCCTGTACCTCACGATCAGTCGATCTGGCGGAGCTGCGTCGGCTCCGAAGCAGCTGATCTCGGCGACTGAGTGCTAGCTACGGGTTTGCGTCCCTTTAAATCTCCCGCGGTGATACTCTTCACTAAGTTGGAGAGTAGAAGCACCAAACGGATCAAGATCTGCTCTTCAATCTGCTGCCAGAGAGCTCCATGACCAACAGAGCAAAGAGCAGCCAGGGCAGGGAGGGGAACGTGTGTCTGATTCCTGGGAGGAGGAGAGCAGAAGTCGTGTTTCAGAGGATTCTTCATCTCTGGAGTCATGGGAGTTGACGTCATCTCTCATAGCTGTCCTACAAAGCCATCGGTAGCTCCATCACAGAAGACTATCAGTTTCAAAAGGCTCTGATTCCTGAAAAAGCTCACTACAAATAAGGGAGACCCAGAGATGGACTGACGCCAGCCAGGCTCCAGCACAGGATGCTGCTCCATGGGAATGGTTGCAGGAAGGTGGAGCTGCTGCATTGCCAAGCGCTCTAGAACAAGAGTTGGAAATCCCATCCCAAGCATCCCTAGCTCACTGCAGAGATGTGTACTTACAGCAGAGGGAATTTCTGACAGCCTGAGGCTCTACCATCCAGCAAATGAGGTGAGAATAAGGAGTAACAGACAGACATTGACAAGCAAAACATTCACACTGGAAAAGAGGTGTTGGTGGCAGGCAGTGAGGGTAATGAACCTTCCGAGAAGATCACAAAGCACGTGTGTGTTCAGCTGAACTGCCTGCTGGGCTGTCATGTTCGAGGGCTGCTGCTATGATGTAGAAGAGCACTTTGCTTTCTGAGCCTATGTATTCTCTGCTGTGATGCTTGATGTCCTGCCTGACGTAAAGGAAGTCCTCCACTCTCCCCAGGACAGGACCCCATTCCCTGGAGATGTAACTCCAATTATATGTAAAGAGACTCATAGGTTTTCTTTACAGAACACAGCCCATCTCCTTCCAAGACGCCAGTACCAGATGGCACTGCAGTGCAGATTCCCTCTTCTCCTGTTGCTCCATGTTCAGAAACACAAAGTGCCAACGAGAACCCCATCCCACCATGAACCATGGCCTGGGGAGGCCCTCCAGGCTCTTGTTTCCACCACACAAGGCCTCAGCCTTGGCTGCATCACCATTGCTTGGTGCTTCTGGTGCTTAGCACAGAATGAGGGCTGAGGCTTCAGGACTCCTGGAAGGCTCTGCACCACCTTCATGCTGCACCACACGGTCTTGACGCTTCAGCAGTTTCCTCTTCTTTTAATTTCCTGAGCACAGCAGCTCCCAGCTGGGAAATACGAAGAGGCCTATCCCTCAAAACCAGGGGGAGATGTGCTGTTCCAAGGGAATTAATAACCAAGGCATGCAAGGGAAAGGGAAGGAAGATACAATCCCAACAGCCACCCACCGGCTCAGCCTCAGGCTCAGACAGCGCCCGACATAACCAGCCAGGAAGGCAAATGCAGCCCAAATATTTCCATCAGCAAGACATGGGGTAGCTGGTGCTTTTGCAAAAGAACTCATAGGGCACTGATGAGCTGGAGCACCCCTGCCCTGGGTCCAGCTGGGATAGGGTTAATTCCTCACAGAAGCTGGGAGGTGGACATAGCTAAATGCCTGGGATATAAGGGGAAGGTAGCCGGAGACGGCCCCCCTCTCTTTTTGTGATGCCCTTGGTGGTGAGATATTCATTGTACCAGTGTTTCAATTGTATTCTATACCTTGTCTTATTGTTATATTCTCTTTTCTTTTGCTTTCCTTGTGTGGTATTAAAAATCCGTCGTTATCTCAACTTGCAAGGTTCCACTTTTTTTTTTCTTATCCTTCCCCATCTTACCAGGAGGGGAGGGGAGGGGGAGGGGGGTTGTGACCATGTGGTGGTGGTCCTGACCCAAGACAATCCCACATCAGTAGTGGCTTTTAAATATTTTGTCTGACAGATGGGGAAGCCAGGAGGAATCCCTCTTTTTCAAAAGGTCTTTAGAAGCAACAAGAGTGCCCTTCCCAAACCTGGGATTTGGAGCAATCAGAAGTTATTGTGTAAAGGCGGAGCTTCCATGGAGCACCTTCCATGGAGCATCTTCCATGGAGCACTGTGGATGAGCACTAGGTCTACATGGTCTTCCCTTCTTCTGCAGGGTTCAATGCAATGGAAGTTGGGAACCATGAAAAAGGCAACCACAGCAATTCCCTGGATCTCCCAGGATCTCCATGGTCTTAGGGGTGGGATGACATTGGTCTGTTCTGGCTGAGGTGCTGCAGTGAATGCAGTGCCATAGAATCACAGGATGGTTTGGGTTGGAAAGGACCTTAAAGCCCATACAGTGCTAACCCCTGCCATGGGCAGGGACACCTCCCACTAGCCCAGGTTGCCCAAAGCCTCATCCAGCCTGGCCTTGAACCCCTCCAGGGATGGGGCATCCACAGCTTCTCTGGGCAACCTGGGCCACTGCCTCACAGGCAGGCACAGGAATGTTTTCGGCACAGGGAAACATTTCTTTCTAATGTCTAGTCTAAATCTCCCCTCTTTCAGCTTATACCCGTTACCCCTTGTCCTCTCACTACACTCCCTGATACAGAGTGCCTCCCCATCTCTCCTGTAGCCTCCTTCAGGTACTGGAAGGCTGCTATTAAGTCTCCTCGGAGCCTTCTCTTCTCCAGGCTGAACAACCCCAACTCTTTCAGCCTGTCCTCGCAGGGGAGGTGCTCCAGCCTCTGACCAATTGTGTGTCTCTCCTTTGGACTCTCTCCAACAGGTCCAGGTCTTTTTTATGTTGTGGGCCCCACATCTGAACACAGTGCTGCAGGTGGGGTCTCACGAGAGCAGAGTAGAGGGGGAGAATCACCTCCTTTGACCTGCTGCTAATGCTTCTCTTGATGTCCCCAGGACACGGTTGGTTTCTGCACAGCAAGCGCACACTGCCGGCTCATGTTGAGCTTCTCATCCACCAACACCCCCAAGTCCTTCTCCTCAGAGCTGCTCTCTATCCACTCTCCGCCCAGCCTGTATTTGTGCTTGGGATTGCCTCGACCCATGTGCAGGACCTTGCTCTTGGCCTTGTTAAATTTCATGAGGTTTGCCTGGTCCCACCTCTCCAGCCTGTCAAGGTCCCTCTGGATGGCATCCCTTCCCTCCAGCGTGTCACCACACCACACAGCTTGGCGTCATCGGCAAACTTGCTGAGGGTGCACTCCATCCCACTGTCCATGTCTCCAGTAAAGTTGTTAAACAACACTGGTCCCAGAACCGACCCCTGTGGAACACCACTTGTCACCGGTCT
Source organism: Pterocles orientalis (assembly GCA_011057875.1). Classification (NCBI taxonomy): domain Eukaryota; kingdom Metazoa; phylum Chordata; class Aves; order Pterocliformes; family Pteroclidae; genus Pterocles; species Pterocles orientalis. Next base: position 841,434 of record WKFP01014181.1, read on the forward strand.
CCACTTGGACATCGAGCCATTGACCGCCACTCTTTGAGTGCCAGTCTAGCCAGTTCCTTATCCCATGGGGACAGCTGCAGAGCACTGTCCTGTACACCTCCTGGCACCTCATGCTGACCCCTCCACGGCTCAAATGGGGATAAGTAGACAGATTTCTTCTTCAAACTCTGGGCAAAAAAGAGCCTTATTGTGAAAGTCAATGCTGAGGACAGGCTCCAGGAGGGGGAACCACCAGCGGTTCATGCAACAATCAAGACAGCCCGCACCAGAAGAGTCCGAACCATCAGGTGGGCACGGCAGAAGGAAGCAAAAGGGGATGGTCGATTTGGGACAGTGTCCTCACTCCAAAAGCATTAGCACCAGCCAGAAGAACTATCACCAAATGAGAAAAAGAGGAAGAAATGCTCTTGGTGGCCTCTCACAGAAGCAGAGATGAGGACTTCATTACAGCCAAGCAAAGCAGCGGGAGATGCACTGGCCGGTCCCCTGCCAGCCAGCGTAACCCCAGTACCTCCGGCTCTCAGCACAGGATGCTGTCCTGGTACCCAAAAACCATCTCTGGGAGCCCCTCCTGGGTGGCAGAACAACACAGGGCTTAGCAGAGGACTCCCGCCGCCTGCCCACCGGGGAGCTGCTGCCCACGGAGCCTGGCTTTGCTGCATGCTGGCGGCTCTGCCCAGGCAGTCCTTCCTCCCCGGCAGCCGCTGGTGACACGCTGAGCGCAGGGCCGCTGCACAGAGCAGGGATTATGCACCTTGCTCAGGGATTTCCTTTCAAACAGGCTCTACAGATGTTTAATTAATTAAAGCAATCTGACATTGCCTTTCTAACTAGGGCTGGGATAAATAGCTAAATGTTCTGGTATGGAAAAGAGGAATAGAGGTTTCAGAGATTATATACTGGAAAGAAATGTGTGCCAGTGTGGCCCATGGGTGCCCAGCCCCTAATGCTGCCGTTGCTGCATGCAGGGGACAGCCAGCGAGGCCAGAGGACCCAAGACAGGGCAACACAGCGGCTGCAGAGCGGCTTCGCAGGGGATACAGCAGCAAAAGCACGCACAACTCTGCAAACCGCTGCAGCAAAACTGCCAAAAATGGGTTTTCATCTTCCCCTGGCTCACACTCGCTGAGCTAACTGTATTTTAAAATGCTGCTTTGGCAGTTATGTGATTTAAACTCACTTCAAAACACCGAGAGGGTGGACAGTGACAGCCCCGTGGCTGTGGCTGTAGAGGGGGAATGTCCCCTTGTGGCAGCATTCCCCAGCACAGGTGGTGCCTTGGCACGAACCACCCCTTTTAGGCAATTCTGGCCAAGACGCCAGTAAGCTCAGAGGTGTGTCCACGTGCAGAGGGCCCCTGGGTGCTGGTGGATGCTTGATGCCCATCGCCTGGTTTTTATCTGGGGTGCACAGGCACCAGGAGAAGGAGAGCGAGCCCCGGGGACCTGGCTGTCTCGTGCCACGGGGTGATAAAGGGAGCCCTTTGTCTCTCCAAGCCCCATGGACACATCCAACTGCCAGGGTCCATCCTGGAGCGATGGGGGCAAGCAGCCATCCTCGGGGAGGGGGACGTGGAGGGGAGGACATGAGGGACATTGGGCGGGGGACAGAGGGGCAGCGAGCCCTGGTGAGATGATCTCTGCAGGGCACGAGCTGGCTCCTACCCAGAGCTCCCTCCTAATCCCTGCCTGAATGCTGACACCAAGTGTTTGGCTGCTGAGCCGGGCAGACCTTCGCTTCCCTGGTTACCCTCTCTTCATCCTTCATATTAGAAAGCACTTGAAGAAATTCCCTCCGTCTCCAGGCACGAGGAGGCTCGGTGGCCACTGATTTCAGATTGGGATGGGACAAAGGCAACAAAAGAATAAACAGCAACAAATATTTTGGGGATAAATTAATGGTGCACAGTCTTGCCAGTTTGAACAGCCAGCGTGGCTCAAGAACAGCAGAGGCAACACATCCCAGCTGTCAGCACATCTCAGGAAAATATTCCCGGATAGACTCGCAGCCTGGGGGAGAGCTGGGTTTCACTACAGGTGTAACGAAAGCCCCAGAACTCTTGCTAACCCTCGCAGCTTGTTAACAGAAGAATTTTTTTTCAGCTTAATTTGTCAAACCAGAAGCAGAAACGGTGATGCCTGAGCTCCTAGTCCAGCCCTGGTCACAAATCATTAACACGGTGACGAGATGGGAAGGAAATCTTTGATGGGAATTGCAGCAACTAATTAACAGCAGCCGTTATCTGCTCTCAGATGCTATGAGAACAGACGAAGTGCTTACATCTGGCAGAAAATTAGGTCCAAAGACCAATTTAACTTACTTCACACTTTGCACATTGTTTCTCTAGGGCCTTTTATTAATCTCCTGCAACCTCAGTGTCCAGGGAGGAACAAAACAGACTGGCAGAAGCTCTGGCAAAAATATTTTCCAGCCTAGCAGAACAAGCTTAGACAAATGCCTGTGTAGGAACGTGGAGAACACTTACTTGGTATAAAATGCTACAAACTTCAGTTCATCTAAATCTCCCTGAATGACAACATCATCGAATCCTTCCCCGTGGCCTAGAAGGCAGAGAAGAAGTGGATTCAGCAACAATTCCCCTGGATCCAGCTCAAGCCCCTAAGACAGAGTGTTTCAATCCAGAGCTACGTGAAGAGCATCCTGCAGCCACCAAGAGACCAGCACCAGATGTGGGTACCAAAAAGCATCCCTTCTTCAGAGAAGTACAACTTCAGGGAGACCATCTCTGCTCATGCTGGGCCATCCCTCTGGCCCTGCACCCCATGACCATGAGCAAACAGGTTTCGGAGGAGATACCAAAACCCTCAGGAGCCAGGAAGGGAAGCAGACCCGAGGCAAAGGTTGGCACAGAGGGTCCACAGCAAGGGAGGTGGCTGTGGCTTCTCTATCCCAGGACACCTACCTCCACCAGCACAAACTCTACAGCAGCCCTGGGGACCCCCTTACCTGCATATCGGATGCTCTTCCCAAACATAGCAGTCCACAAATATGGGACTGTGCTGATCTCCATGCCGTGGGCCAGCATGTTCAGCGCGGCTATACGGCCTGGAAGAGAGAAGCAGCAGAATAACCGAGGAAGCTCGGCACCGGGGTAAGCGTTGTGGTCTGCCCGCAGGTCAAAGCACAGCATTGACATCTCTAGTCCCAGAGCAGAGGGAAACAAAGACCTTCTGCTTAGGCTAAAAACCCCCCCACACAGCAACAAGCATCAACAAGGACACACACCGCATCGTCCGAGGCTGGGCTCGGACTCCTCCCCGGCGGTGCAGCGCTTACGGACTCGTCACCTCCCACAGCATGAGCAACATGCTCATGAGCCTGTTTCAACCCAACTTCTGCAACTGTGACAGGGCTGAGAGCTTGCTGAGCTCCCACGGCAAACAGGGATGGGATGGATAGAGACCGCTAGGGTCCGGTCCCTGCCACGGAGACACATCTGGACTGGCATTAAGGGAGCTGTGTCCCAAGGCTAACTTTGGAGACGTAGTTCCAAAACCTCTCACCTAGAGCACCCACCCAGAGGTCAACCTCCCCATGAGGTTGTGGCCATAGAAAGCTCAAGGGCATCCAATCATGCAAGGGTTTCCAGGCTTGCTGGCATGAAGAGGAGAAAGGTCTCATCTCTTCAGCGTGCTCCTGGGCCAGCCCAGCAGCTGGGCAGCCCAGCTGGGGATGTGAGCCCAAGCTAACACTAGGATGTGAACTCCTACATGTCACACAGCAAGGAGAAGATCAAGCTCCTGCAGTGCCTGCAGATGCCAGGGAGCACACAGTGCATGGGAAAGCCTGTCCCTGGGCACCTCCGTGTTTGTCCTGAGGCATTGTTAGGCAATGCACGTCCAGAAGGCTGATGAACAGGCATATTGGACAGGATAAAACACACATGCTTCAAAATGCTTAACACAATTACCCAGTTTCCCTGTTGGCAGTTGTCTCACTCTCTTGCTAGAGGGCTTGGAAATTTCCCAGGGATCTGGAAAAGGCTCTTTTCCTTAAGCAATTTGCTGTTGCAAAGTGAAGGGACCGAAAAGCACCTACCATGCATATGGGCCATCTGCCAGTGAGGGACGTTCACCTTCTTATTATTCCTCAAGGCCAGTGGGAACGTGACAGCGTCACCAGCTGCAAAGACTCCAGCGATGTTGGTTTGCATCATCTGCAGAGGGGAAGCAGAAGAGTGTGTTGGTGGGGTTTGAACTCTCTACAAACAGAATCAGAGAACTGCTCCAGAGCTGGCAGTCCCCAGGAACACACGGACAACCTTAGCTTGGCGGTGGGACCCCCAGGTGGGATTTTATTTGGCGTTTTTCACCTCAAAGCAGACCACTCAGGCAGGGACCTACAGCATCCCTCTGCCAGTGGCTTACCCGGTAAAAAGAGACATGGACTGGTGTCCCAGAGCCCCTCTTAGAAGACTGGGGTCTGTCGGTGTTTGCAAACAGAGCCTGGCTTATTGCACATATGATCAGCAAGCGCAGGGGTGGGTGACAACAAGCCCCAGCTCCCCCGACACGGTCCTCGCTCATGGCACACACCACCCGTCAGCACCCACACTGCTCCCATCGGAGTCACTGGTGGTGGGGAGGAAATATGAGATCTTCTGAGATCCTTGAAAAGGCGGGTCTTTCTCCATTTCTTTCCCCCCCTGAAATATCCACACCATTCCAGGTCAGCTCAGAGCCAGACCCAAGCCACAGCATCCAGGGGTGGGATCTGCAAACCACCCCTCATTTGCCGGGGGGTCCCAGGCACTCCAGTGTGATGCTCCCACCATCTCGGCAGACGAAACACCCCTGCAACAGCAGTTCGGAGCCCCAGGGAAGCTAATCTTGGAAGAGAGGAGACTCAGCCCTTCCTGCTGTCCCCCCCGGTAGGGGTTGCCCCCCAGGCTCACCTTGTTGACCACAATGAAGCCTTTGGAGTCGATGTTGACACCACTCTGCTTGAGAAAGCCCGTCGCTGGGACTGCACCTGCAGGAGAAGGTGAGGGCTGCCGGCACGGTAGCTGGGCATCCCTGCAGCCCTGGGGGGCTGACCCAAGGCCAGCAGATCTCCCTCCTGCCCGGACAACTCACCTGCCCCAAGCAAAAGGCACTGGGCTGCTCTGGGGGTGGGGAGCAGAGCCAGGCACCCTACAGAGCCCCCCCTGCTCCCACCCTCACCCCTGGGGTCCCTACCACCCTCCAAGCCATCAGCGCACCGCTGTAATCTGCCCACCACCTTTTTCGAATGCTTGAAGATAATTTTCCATCCATTTCTCTTTAACAGATATTTTGAAAAAAAAACTATTTCAAAGGGAGCCCTCAGGTTCCCAGACAGGGCTCCTCTGCCTCCCCCACAATCTATATTTTCTTCAGCTTTCATTTTCCTTTTTTGATCTTTTTTTCCTCTAGCCTTCACAAATGAGAGTAGTCAAAAAAACAAAAAAACCAAAATTAACCTAATTCTGTGATTCTTCCAGTCCACAACACTTTGAAAAGTTACAGAATGAGAAAGGTTTTGGGTTTTTTTTCCCCCAAAGTGTAAATGAGAAAAATACCTTCTTCTACTGCAGTGGCAGCAATTAAAAAAAAAATAATCATTTTGGGGAGGCTTTAAAAAAAATCAGCTTGAGAGGATGAATCTTGTCTGAATGGGTTTTTTCTTCTGGAAAAAACAAAACCATTACTATTTTCCAAATATATTTTTAGTTGTGTTTTGGGGTGGAGGCTCTAGAAAGGCCTCTTTCCAGCTGAGCGGGGCTGGACCATCACCATCAGCACCCCCAGCTACCTGGCCCCGGGGACCTATCACTGCCACGTCCCCTCCAGCTTCTCCACCAAGCAAGGCGCGGCCACCCCGCTAGGCTCTGCCCCAGCAGCAACAGTCCCTTACCAACACCAACGATACACACGTCGGCGCGCAGGACCTTCCCGCTCTTCAGCACAACCTCCTTCAGCTGCACGAGACACAGGGGGACATCATGGTTATTTTAGGGGCAAATAAACCAAAACCCTGTAGCAGCAGCAAGCCAAGTTGGCAGCTCTCTTCATTTTCGACATACAAGTTGACCATAATTCCTTATAACGGCCACAGGAGGAGGGTGGGAGGAGTGAAACCACCCCACACACCACACTGAAGCACGTTTGCTCCTGGGGACTATATCCAGGAACATGAATTTCAGGGGCTAGGAAAGAGTAGAGGGCAAAACCCCAGGGGTGAAGGCAATGGCAGCCCTGGGGGATGCTGCAGCGGTGTCCTCGGGGAGCCCTGCCCACACCCTACCTTGCCCTCCTGCTCCCGCAGCTCCGACACCTCTGTCTGCATGTAGAACTTCACCCTGTTGCTCTCGAACATCTGCAAGGGGGACATGGGACAGAGCAGGCGACGTCAGGACCCCAAACTACCCCCATTCCTGGTGTCCCTGTGCCCCTTGTGCTGCCCTGCCCGCCCCCTGGGCTCGCCTCGCCCCACGCTGCAGAGGGGGTCGGCACCAGCTCCATCCCCAACACGCATCCAGGAGAAGGTGCTCTACAGCACGCTGACCATGGGAGGGAAGACACATCCCGGTCTTTCTAGTGGGTGCCACCATCACAGCTCCACCAATAAATGTCAAATAACAAAGTAATTAATGCAGTAAGTGAAACGAGCAGAACCCACTCTGTCCCCAAAACCACCCGCCGGGACGGGAAAGTGAGGTCACCTTCATGACAGCGCGGCCAACCCTCTCCCCAAAGAACTTCTTGAAGGGGACTTCCTCCAGCTCCACCAGGGACACCGAGTGGGCCCTCTCCGCGAGGTAGGCAGCCACCTCCATCCCTGGGGAACAGAAGCAGGTCTGAGCGGCTGCAGGAACCCCCCGGCGCTGCCCGGCATCCCCGGCGCTGGCTGCAGTGAAGCAGCTGCCTCGCCCACTCCTGGCTGGGGAGGTTGGAGGTGCTCCACCTGGGGTGCCACCGGACCTGGTGGCCACAGGGGGCCCCACTATTTCAGGTGAGATTTATGATTTCTGGCAATTTGTTATTAGATGCAGGTTTCAAAGACTGAAGGGAGGGATTGGCTGTGACGAAGTCCCAAAGTGTCCTGGGAAGCCACAGCAGCTGGAGCAAAGGACCCCAGTTCCTCCTATTGCTGGGACTGTCTCAGAGGTAATGAGCTGCGGGCTGAGAACAGCCCTTGTGACAAGCTGTTTTCTCCGATCAATTTTGGGACAATTTTGATGCTGGCAATTGCATGGGAACCTTCACCAAGACATTTTCTCTCTATGGGGGTTTTTTGGAAATGGATCTTTTCAATGACCTGCACTTTGCAATCAGCCCCCCCACACCACGTGTTTTTCTGTAGATAGAATTGACTGAACTATTAAAACAGGACTATTTTTTTTAAAAAAAAGAAGAAAAACAAATACAAAAAACATTTTATAATAAATTCCCTGACTAATAACCATTTATGCTTAAGGCTTGCAGGACCCACAATAATTTTGTTAGAACCATATCAATATCTGTGCCCAGGCAAGCTGAACGGCCCAGCCTCTTGGGTAAAATCGACTTCTTCAGCAAGGAGATGTCCTGGAGCTGGAGGCTGGACTACCCTGAGGCCCAATTTCAGGGCAGGGGGGTGCCTCTAACTGGGCGGTGACAAACTGTGTGAGGGACTGGGACCGTCCGCAGGAAGAAGCGGACAGCTGAGCCACGGACACCCACAGAGCGAGTGCTCACCCAGGAAGGATGCTCCCACGATAACCACATTCTTGCTCGTGGCCAGCTTCACGACACGGTTGGCATCTTCGGGTGTCCGGATGTTGAAAACATTTTCCACCTCCTTGCCTTTGCAGTTGAGAGCTTTGGGCCTGAAAAAACACACACTGAGGGTGATACAGGTGCTTTTTTTGACCCCATCGTGGCAATCGGGACTGCAGACCCCCTTTCCAGGGCTCCTGCAGCATCTCACTTTTTCACCCCTCTCTGAGCTGGAAACATAAAGTGGAAAAACCCAAATGAATGCCGGTGGAGCGTGACGGTGAACACTGGGGGAGCAGGGGTTGCTCGGCAGCCACCCCCTCCTCATCCGTGGAGCATTGTACCCCCAGGCTGGGGTGAGCTCCCTTCTGGGGCAATGCACCTCAGCGCAGGATGGGTATTGCTCTGCAACCTTGTGCTTAACTGCTGGTATGCTGTAAAATTTTCAGAAGCTTAATGGGACATGGAAAACTCACTCTGTCCTCCAACAGACACTTTGGAGCCAGATACTGAAAGTTTCATAAGCCTCTGCAGAGGCAAGTTCCACTATCCGTTCCTAGGGGCACGCTGGAGCAGTTCAATCGTGTCCTCCCCATGCACTTACTGGAGCCTACATATATTTTTAAATAATCTGGCCCCAGCATACCTAACTCAGATCTGGAAATGGGACAGACAGTCCTAAATAATTTAGGTACCTTAAAAACATTTACCCGGTGTACCTGGAGCTTGTGCAAAAGGATTTTGATATTATTGCCAAAGGCTTCATCCTCTCTTGAACCTAATTAGGTGGCTGGTGCAGACGGCATGGTGGCTGTGGTGCCGCACTCGCCAGCACCAGCCGTTAGCGCTCGGTGGGGCTGTTGCTGTTGTCAGTGTCACACAGGGGCTGCAACAGGCGTCCCCGCTCTGGCTGTTCTGCAGCATCCCTTCCCTGGATGATAGACTTCGCAGGGGCTGCATTTCTCCTGCTTCATTTTGTGCCTTGGTGTTAGGAGCACAAGGAAAGGGAGCCAGGATGCCTCATTTTCACCTTAAAGTGCCCATTTTGACAAAGCCCCTACTGACAACAGATCAACCCACTGCTTCCAGGGCTCTAGGGACAATGCCAGTCTTGGGCCGCACTCTTCACCCAGCAGCAGCTGCGTGGAGCAGCACGGGCACATCGCTGCTGCCTTTCCCTATGGCTGGAACAGGTTTCAGTCTTGAAAATGTCCCTCCTGCAGGTAAGCCTCACAAAGGGGCAATGGCAACACCTAATAAAGGCTGTGACAGGGAAGCATTAAGGTTTCATTGTTGAGAAAGTTCCTAAAGGCTGTCAGGAAACGAAAGATGGACGAATTACTTGATTGTCAGGGTTCAGTATTATTAGGGGGTGAAAAGAGCAACATGGCAACAATGACCTCTAAAAAAAAATTCAGGATACTTCCATTCTGGAGGCTTTTGTTAAAAGAAAATATGTTGAAGTTCCTGGGCATTAATTTTAATATTCTACAATAATGAACTCAGTGGGAATTTCCTGAGTCTCTCCCATGCACTCTCGAGCCAGCCCCCAGAGAAGAGCAAATTCTTCTACCTTTTCCAATCTCATCTTTCTATCCGTTTCTTTAACATCGAACAGTCCACACATCCTGATTGCTTCAGGGGGTACTTTTTGTTAATACCCTTTCGGCCTTGACGCTGACCATGAAACACCCCAGGCAGCAAACCCCACAGCCATCCTGCCAACCCCCATGTCTGGTGGTTCCCTGCTTTCTGGGTGACTCCTGGGTGACACGGACACTTCTGAGCTTTGGCTGAGCAGACATACCCAGCACGGCTTTATGGAGATACAGATATATATGATATAGACATATAGATACAGATATATACAGACGTATCCAGCAGGTGTTCCTTGCCTTTTCTGCAACACTCTTGCAAACAAATTCGGTGCTGGAATTCAATGGCCATATTTAACTCCTTATCCCCAGGCACAAGCTCCTCACATTGTCAGATAAAAGTTTCTCTTGATCTTTAAAACGTTTGCTCATAGCTTACGTGTTTCCAGTTGCTATCAGCAGCTTGTTGTATTCCATCTTAAATCCATCCTTGAACACGGCTGTCTTGTTCTTGATGTCCACAGCCGCAACCTGAAATCATTCCTAAGTAATGTCAAGGGATGAAATCCCAGATGTTCACGGAGCTCCCAGCCCAACCAACTTGTCTGTTAGGTTTTAGTCCCCTGTGTTCCTGTCCACAGCTTAGCCAACCCACACCTTAAATATTCCTAGTAGCCCTGAGCAGCCTGGGCTAGTGGGAGGTGTCCCTGCCCATGGCAGGGGGTGGCACTCGATGGGCTTTAAGGTCCCTTCCAACCCAAACCCTTCTGTGGTTCTATGATTCTACATCCTAAACACCGGCTTTGCGTACCAGCCCTTGCAGAAGATGCCCTGCAGGCACACACAGGACTCTCCTTACCTGCATTTCAGTCAGGACTTCAATGTCGTAGGTGCAGAAGAACTCCTTGGGGCGCAGGGCAATCTGCTCCGGGTGGGAATCCATCGACTGCAAACAAAAGCCATCTTTCTGTCAACCGCTGCAGGTTGGACAGGCAAGCAGAGAAATGCCTACTACCAACACAAGTCAGCAATCGTCTGAAGCCAGTCCTTATGGCATGGGGTAAGAGAGCTGCTCTGAAACGAAAGCCTGGTCAAGTAAAAGTTGTCACAAGACACTGGACTGGGCGTCTGGTTCCTCCTCTGCCTGCTCGGCGCCAGGGGTGGCACAGACCAGCTGAGGCAAGACCACAGCAACGGCTTCTGGGTGCCTGCAAAGCAGCTCTAACTGCAGCTCCTCATAACACCAGTGCACAGGAGCAAAAGAAAAGCCCCATCATTTGGAAAACAACCAGTGGCCAGGGAAATGTAAGCTAAAAGAGCAATAAGAACAACCAGCATTAACACAGCAAGGGAAACACTTCCAAAAGCACCCACTCTAATGCAGCACAAGTTTCCTGAAAAGCTGAAGCAGGGGCTTGTGGCCCCTATCTGCTCATCTTTAGCTGCAGAACAAACATTCTTGCTCTTCTCAGCCTTCCCTGGCCAGTTGGGTGAGGCCTCATCATCTCTGGGGCCCCCAATGTAAGGAGGACATGGACACGCTGGAGCGAGCTCGGAGGAGGACCGTGAAGGTGGGCAGAGGCTGGAGCAGCTCCCGTGCGAGGCCAGGCTGAGAGAGTTGGGGGTGTGCAGCCTGGAGAAGAGAAGGCTCCGGGGAGACCTTCCAGCACCTTCCAGTGCTGAAAGGGGGCTACAGGAGAGATGGGGGGGCTCTGGATCAGGGGGTGCAGGGACAGGACGAGGGGGAACAGATTTAAGCTGAGAGAGGGGAGATGGAGATGAGATCTGAGAAAGAAACGTTTTCCTGTGCGGGGGGTGAGGCAGTGGCCCCGGTTGCCCAGAGAAGCTGTGGATGCCCCATCCCTGGAGGGGTTCAAGGCCAGGCTGGATGAGGCTTTGAACTGGATGACCTTTAAGGTCCCTTCCAACCCAAACCATTCTATGATTCTGTGATCTTTACAGACAGGGTTGAGCTCATATTTGAGCCTGAGTTCATCTGTCCTCCTAACTCTGTGGACACAAGCTCAGACATGGGCTGAGGGCGAGCTGAGCACTGAGCGACCTGCGTGCAGGCTGCTCCATGCTCCAGTGCATTCCTACCTGCCTGGAGCACGGCAGGGAGAGGCGTGGCCACACACATAGAATCCCAGAATGGTTTGGGTTGGAAGGGACCTTAAAGATCATCCAGTCCCAACCCCCCTGCCATGGGCAGGGACACCTCCCACTAGCCCAGGTTGCCCAAAGCCTCATCCAGCCTGGCCTTGAACCCCTCCAGGGATGGGGCATCCACAGCTTCTCTGGGCAACCTGGGCCACTGCCTCATCCCCCGCATGGTGAAAAATGTCTTCCTAATGTCTAGTCTAAATCTCCCCTCTTTCAGCTTATACATGCCACGGTCAAGCCCTGCAACATATCACACAGTGCTGAGCAGCAGCATCATCGACTCGTGCCACACAGGCATGACGTTTGGGCTTGACTCAAGAGGAACAGGGGATGCAGGAACCAAGGGTTTCACCATCTGCCCCTGTGGACGGATGTGCAAAGTCCCTCTCCCTGGAGGTGGCTGTCAGGGGCTGGGATGAGCCCTGCGGGACACTCCTTCACCATGATTTCAGATAACGCTGTGCTCAGAAGAGACCAGTATCTCAGGACTGGAGGCATGTGCAGGGTCACACAGGTTTTACTGCAAATTCTTTAAACATCCCGTGTTTACAGAGAGGAACATCTGACCCCACAGCTCAGGAGCAGTGGCCCCCACCCCAGTGTGCAGGGAGGGCAGGGCAGAGCAGTGCACAACCACCACGGGCTTTGCTGCTGCTCAGTGCTCTGGAGATGATAACAAGGACGTTGCAGCACACCAGGGAGCCAGTCATGGTCCAAAGGGGACAAAGAGGCACAGTCCGGCAGGACCTCAGGACAGGCTGATAACAGGCGTTCAGCAAGGCAGGGGAAGGGCAATGCTGCAGTTCCAGGAGGCAAGAAGTATGCTGCTTACAGCTTTACGTACTCCTCCTCTAATGACTCTTTCCAGGGTCAGTCCCACACACAACAGGATTAAGAAAAATCCCCTCTTACCCTAGCCCATTCCCAAAAATTCTGCCTCCTCTTCCATAGGCTTTATGCACCTTCCAAAAGCAACTGCAGCCAGAGGTGTTTAGTGGAGAGCTTAACAAACCATGCATAACACCTCTGGCACGTGAGATGTTCTTACTATTGAAGGGAGAGTGGAAAAGGCAGTCTTGAGACTCACGCGGCAGGGATAAGAGTTTTGGAGGGCTGGCTGGCTGGGACAGGGACTGTGAGCTTCTCCGAGCTCCCCCACACCACCTCTGTGACTCTTGGACGCAGGTTTCAGCCTGCTGCTCCTCACCCCAAGCAGGTCTTGTCCAAGCACAGAAACGGCTTGAATGCTCTCAAAAAGCCAGATACATATTTGCCTTCCTTTGAAAACCACTTTGCCTTGGGGCTGGAAGCAGAGTTAGATGCTGTGATTCCAGAGTTCCAGCCCCCAGAGACAAGCATCCCTGACTAAAGGGGAATATATGTATGGCCTCTTCTTATCTCCAGGCTTCACAACCAAATACTGCTGTCCAACCTGAGCTGGTGTCTGATAGCAAGTAAGGCTCAGGAATCATTAATAAAAAATGTGATTAGAAGATCATCCTGTGTCTAGAAATTGGAATGCAAAATGGGATGCGTGCCAGAAAAAGTGATCTTTGCACTGCAATCAAGTTACCAAGTTGTGATGGTGACCGATAAATCATAATACTTCTGGCATGGAGCATCACTGGGCAATAAGAACCATGCACTAATAAAACACCTGGTAGACAACACAAATTTCACATGCCCCATTTCATTTTGATCCAGACACACAATAATAAGATCCATCCAGGTATGAGCAGGCCAAGACAGCTATTGCTAGACCTATGAAGAACGCCCTTGTTTCTGTGCTGGAGTACTTTCAGTTCGGAATTTGAACAACTTCTCTTTTGTGTTTCATATTTCAGTCACCAACAGAAAAGAAAAATCGAGTGAAAACAGAGACAGGATAAATAAGGAAGAAGAAACATGGTGCTGCAATAACAGCAGGGAAAGGTCCTAGGGCAAACTTCAAAACTGGGGAAGAATGTGACATACCCAAAGTGATACAAACCTTACTGAGCTTTGGTCTGTCGTAGGGCAAGTGTCTGTCCATCGTGCACATCACAATCCTGTCGGAGAAACCCTCCTGGCGCAAGGTCTCTGCACAGACCAGTCCAGCTGCCCCTACGGGAGAAGGAAGGCCAGCGGCAGCCATGCGTATGGAGCGTTTGAAGGTCTGAGCCCTTTGCTCCTAAACCCCACCGGGGATGACTCCAAAATCACCATCTCCACTAGCCCTGGTCTTACTTCACGGCCCTTCCCAGGTCAAAGAGCTCGCACAGGGAGGCCGGCAGGGTGGATGCACCAGGCGGGAGGAGGGACTGTGGCTGTGGAGCATGACATGAATCCTCTGCAGGACTTGTCTGTCCTTGAACTCACACAACCCCACAAAGAGCACACCCGAGGAATGCTGCCAACACCTCCACACCTCTCACAAACCCGGGGGCATGGGCAGCTGCTCAGAGCCTTGCACTCCCCTCGTCAGGGAAGGGTCTTGCTGCTTCTGGTCTGTGCACTCAGCCCCTGATGAATTTACAGCCAAACACGGAGGGCAGGGAGTCCCCACTTCTTCCCTGATGAAGTGTTGGTTGGGTGCTTCACCGCAGAGGGCTTTGCATGCAATTTATTTGAGTTTTGTTTGTTTGTTTTTAAACACAGACAAAAAGGCTCAATCGAATGAAAAGCTTCCTTGGGGCGTGCTGTCCCCCTGCAGCCAGGCAGCCTGATGGGCATGTCCCTTCTTCCCTGGCCAAACTGGTGAGATTTCAGAGGTCAAGCGAGAAGTCCTGAGTCTCTTCTCTACCAAGGAAGCCTCGCTCAATGATGCGTGTTGTAAGGGCCACAGTTTCTGCAGCACCATGAATAACGAAAGAAGATGGACCGCAATGGTTTGGTCCATTAACAAAACACTCCTGCTGATGGGGGCAGAAGGCAGTGGAAGAGGAGACAGGCGGGTGGACATCCTGTGCACGCTGCCTGGAGCCTGCTGAGCCAGGCCTGATGCTGCACATGATGACCCTCCCATGAGCAAGGGACCGCGGTTGCTTGCCCTCAGCTCTGCTGGGCGTGACTGGATCTTGGTCCTTGATGCAGGGCCGGGTGGGTAGTCTCTTCCCAACACACCATCCTCACAACCCCAGGTTTGAAATCTCCTTTCCCCTCTACCAGAGCAGAGCTTAGTCTGTAACAGACTTGTAAATATAGCTTGTCAAGCCTGAGAAAGTTCCTTCAGCAGTGGCTACCATTGCCTGTGGAGTGACCTTGCTGAGGATTTTGATGACTGTCCGGCTCTGCCACACACCCGGACAGCCCAGGTGACCTCGGGGACCAGCAGTGTCACACCCTGGCTTTCAGTCAACAAACAGGAGGGGCACAAGGAAGGGAAAAATGTTACCCAGCAGCAAAGGAAAAGCCAGCCAGGCTGGTTTTCCCCTCTGCTCAGGTTATGAGCAGGTTGCAATGTCAGGAGCAGGAGATTGCAGTGTGTTCCCCATTTCCCTATCTTAGATCTGGTGACCTGGGGGCTGTCATCAAGGAAGAACAACCCCTGTGCCAGGAGCAGCCATTCCCTCCCAGTCCCAGGTCCCACACATGACAGCCTGTATCCTCCTCCACCCTCCATTTCACCATGACATGGTCCTGCCTAACATCTAACCTCTTCCAGAAACAGGCAAACTCAGTGGATGGGATTCACTCCATCAGACTTTCTACAAAAAATTGCATTACACAAATGCAGCTGGGATCAGAGATAAGAAAAGATAGCTCGGCAGTTTTGCTGTTTCAGGCAGGAATTTGGTATTTTCTGGGAAGATGGAAGAATTAATCTTCAGAGAAGCACCTTGAGGTGAGAGGTTTGGAGCTGCAGGCAGCTGCAATGGAGTGAGACAGAGATGCACACAAGAGGAAAAGGTGTATCCACACCGCAAGAATACCTGCGAGGACTTTACACTCATCAGTTGTGGAAATGAGGCGATACTGATGTATGTTGGGAGGGTGCGGAGGGAAGAGGGTTCAGGGCGCCCACTACAAAGCTCCACAGACCAGAGGCACAGGGCACCTTTGGACCATTAGTGTGTAGGACAAAAAGGCTCAGGAACCCCTCTGGTCTGACCCTTTGCACAGGGAGGGACACAGGAGGGGTGACAGAAGGTGCACAGCACACAGACAGCCTGCTCTCTGCACACCCACCCAAGAGGGGACACACACGACGGTCCCAGGACATGCCACCCAATACCTGCACCGATGATCAGCACGTTGGTACTGCTCAGGTTATAGTTACTCAAGGAGATGCACTTTGCCATCATCTTTGTCCTCCTCTGTGTCTGAAGAGCCTATGCCACCAACAAGAAGAAAAGTCATAATCTTTTCTCAGCTTTTACCTGGGTAGCCAGGCAGGAATGGGGACAGCTACTCTATTGTCATAAAACAGCGTGGATAGAAAGGGAACAATTGCACCCTTGTACCCAGTGAGGACTCCAAACCCATGTTCACCCAGATACCTTTCCACCACCCAGTGCACTACCCCCTTACATGGTACACAAGAAAAATCTTCTGAAAATTCATCCAGCTACATAGAGCTGGGAAAAAAAATAGAAAAAGTAGCCCAGGTGTGTCACCATGCAATTCTGCAACCAACAGCTGAGATGGAAATGCAGCTCTATCAGGAACTTTATCCTGCACCTGAATGCATCTTCTATACCTCGGATATCCAAAGAATCTGATGGACTTGTCCAACCTACCAGAACCCACCCGAGGATCTATGCCACTGCAGCCCTGCTGCACAGACCCCGTTGCCAGCCATCGGAGGCCAAAATCCATTTCTGGTAGAGGGAACAGGCTCAACCCTCCTCATCACACCCCAGCCGAATCAGCTGGAGTGGGAGGGCTGCCACCCAGGTGACCTCTCCGGATCTGACTGAAGTGCTGCAAGGCTCCGGCTGGTTCTGAGCCACTGGATTCACACACACATACATGATGCAAATGTGCATCAGAAAGGGGCTTTTCATGGAAAGAAAGATGGCAGTGGCCTGAACAGGCTTCATTCTGCATCCTGTCTGGGGGGATGAGAGTCCTCCCTGCCCATGCACCAGGTTCCTCTGCAGCAAAAGCAGCTGGAGGGAGCACAGATGACCTCTGCCATTGCAGTGCCACATTCAGACCCAGCAGACAAGGCCAAAAGGCTGGTGGAAGATGCCTGTTTCCATGGGCCAACTCAGTTAAAGGTTGCTCTGAGCTTAAGGAAACATAAGACAAGTTCAGGACAAACATCTATTAAGACCTCCTGCATCCATGGACACTGAAGCCCAGGTGTCCGGCAGCTGCAGGGAGGCTGGGGGAGCAAAGGCAGGATGGGAGAGGTCACAACACCTCTGCCCTGCTCCACTCACGCCTTCGTACGCACTTCAGGCTGTTGCTTGTGACAGGAGCAGGGTAGGTGGATCTTTGGCTTACCCATGTTGGATGCTCATGCATTCTGTTGTTCAGGCACAGCTTCCCCTGCCGCAGAGCCCAAAGAAAAGCATTTCTCCCGCACGCCCATGCATACAGAGCAAAAAGCAAAAGCATGGACCTTGATTTTGGAATGCCAGTGGCCCCTTACCTGCTTGCTTGCTCGGATGTACACCTTCTCCTTCTCGATCTTCACCTGCGGGTGACAGAACAGCAGCGGTTTGCAGGACAGTGAGTGCCTCCAGCGTGTGTCCCTCTGGGCATCAACTAACGAACAGAGCAGCAATCTGACCAGGTCTCCTGCAAGAGCAGCTCAGCCGTGGCAGGGCTCGCCCCGGCTCGAGGCTGTGGGATGTTTCCTGTCTTGTATCAACTATGCACCAGTGGCCAGTGTAAAACCTGATTTCTATCTCAGGCTTACAGCTGGTTTCTCAGCCTCACCCCACTCCTGCTCAAGAGACCCCCCAGACTGTGTACCCCCACCCTCAGGTTCCCAGGAGGTGCTGATGCCCATGGATGGATGCAAGGGAAGCTGCAGGGAGAAAGGAGAGCTGGGTGAGGTGCTGCTCTCCACTGGCCAACCCAGCCTGTGCTTGGAAAATGTATGCTCCACACTTTCAGAGAGCATGCCTATCCCGATGCAAACAGCCATTCTGCAGGTGGCACCAAGCTGAGTGGTGTGGTTGAGACTCTAGAGGGAAGGGATGCCATCCAGAAGGACCTGGACCTGCTGGAGAGGTGGGCCCATGAGAACATCATAAGGTCCAACAAGGCCAAGAGCAGGGTCCTGCACCTAGGTCGGGGCAACCCTCGGTATCAATACAGGCAGGGGCATGAAGGGATTGAGAGCAGCCCTGCGGAGAAAGATACAGGGGATACTGGTGGATGGAAAGCTGGACATGAGCCGGCAATGTGCACTTGGAGCCCAGAAACCAACTGTGTCCTGGGGGCATCACCAGCAGCGTGAGCAGCAGGGTGAGGGAGGGGATTCTGCCCCGCGGCTCTGCTCTGGTGACCCCCCTGCAGTGCTGCACCCAGCTCTGGGCTCCTCAGCACAGGACAGACACGGAGCTGCTGGAGCGGGGCCAGAGGAGGCCACAGCAATGACCAGAAGGAGGGAACACCTCTGCTGTGAGGACAGGCTGAGGGAGTTGGACTTGTTCAGGCTGGAGATGAGAAGGCACCGGGGAGACCTTGCAGCAGCCTTCCAGTGCTGAAAGGGGGCTACAGGAGAGATGGGGACAGACTTTTTAGTAGGACCTGTAGTGATAGGAGAAGTGGTAATGGTTTGAACCTAAAAGATGGTAGATTCAGACTAGACATTAGGAAGAAATGTTTCCCTGTGCGGGTGGTGAGGCAGTGGGACAGGTTGCCCAGAGAAGCTGTGGATGCCCCATCCCTGGAGGGGTTCAAGGTCAGGTTGTTTGGGGCTTTGAGCAATGATCTGGTGAAAGATGTCCCTGCTCACTCCAGGGGCGTTGGACTAGGTGGTCTTTCCAACCCGAACCATGCTGTGATTCTGTGATTTCCTCTGCTGCTGCAAGAACAAAGAGCTCACCTGGAACCTGGGTAAGCTGTCCAAGCCAGGAAAGTCCTCTATGTCGCCTGTGCTGATGTTGAAGCAGGCTCCATGCCAGGGACAGCGGACTCTTCCTTTGGACAAAACTCCTGCAGGAAATATGTCAGAGCAGAGTCAGTGCTGTCCTGCAGCTGCCTCCTGTCCCTGCCTGCAGCCCACTGAGATCCAGCTGCTGTGACCTGGCCAGCCCAGGGATGGCACAGGCCAGGTGTCCCTCCTGTTGTCCCAGCAAGGGTGGACTTCTCAGCTTCTTCAAAATGTGAATGCCACTGCTGCGTGAGGCTGACTTCCCGAAGGCTGAAGGTTGCTGCCCAGGGCCTCCTTCAGCAGCGGGAGCTGTGCTGCTCCATGCAGAGCAGCTTCAGAGTTCAAGCTCTACGAGCATGTCCCTGTGACACTCCTTCTCTACCCAGAGTTGTCACCTTTCCTACAGGACACATGGCAGCTGTTGTGGACCTGGATGGTCAACAGCATCTTGGCCACTTAACGTGGAGTTCTCTTAACTGGCACGTGGGACTGGTCCATCCGTGTGGGACAGAGGGTGAACAGTTACCAACTGGGATCCTGTACGAGGGATCCCATCTAATATGCCCTCACTGACAGTGCCTTTCCCGCACCTTTGAGCACAGCTCCAAAGCCGTCTGCTCTGCCTGGAATACAATCCCATTCTCCAGCAGGGCCTGGGGCTTCAGTCTCCAGGGCCTCACTGTCACCTGCACAAGCCCCAGTAGCACCTGGAGCAAGCAGAGCTCCAAGCAGAGCATCACTTATTTAGAGCAAGTGTGTTTCAGATCAGATCCTGACACAGCAAGGAGTCTGCACACCAGCAGGAAAGCGCGGGGCATGCCCAAAGCCACAAGTTCACTCCTCACAAGTTATTTTTTCAGTGGCTGCTACCTTGGACTTTGGCTTTCCCTGCCTGAAAGAGCCAGTGAACGGCTGCGACTTGGCCATGTCAGACTGGTCCTGAGCTTGCACCTTTTCTTGCTGAGGCACAGCAGTGCCATGTCTCAGCACCCACCACACGTGGGGATGCAGGGGCAGCCCCGGCACTTACTTCTGCAGCAAATCCTGTATTCCCCAGGAAGGTCCCTGTGTGAGCAGCCAGTCCCAGGGATGTGCCCGCAGGTCTCTGGAAGGCAGGCAAGCTCTCACCTCTGTTGGCCACTGGAGCATGGGGCTGCTAGCCCCAGGTGAGGGGCTGAGGGCACGGCTGCCTGCACCCGGCATTGCTGCTGGCCCAGCAGTGCCCAGAGGACACACAGCAGGATGAGTGCCCTGCTGTATTCCCCAGGATCCCACCTCCAGCAAAGTGCCCCCGCCCCCAGTCTGGGCAACGCACTCCTCCAGCACGGAGCCAGGCCAGCACTGCCTAGTGCCATGAGTCAGACTCTGGGGAGGGACCTGCCTGATGCTTGTGCTGAGAAAATGCCAGGATGCATATTTTTAAGTGCCAAGATGGGAAACCACTGTACCGCATCTCACTTCAGTCAATAACACCAGCAACACTTCTTTTTGCTACTGAAAGGATCCCATCAGCACAAAGAGCTTCCTCCTTCCCCCACACACAGGATTTTCATTTACAGGGACATGTGGTTTTGTGGGGTTTTTTAAGACTGAGTGGCCTAAAAAAAATCATAAGGGCATTACTTTTTCCCTTTAAATCATTTTTTTTAACTCTTCAGTGGCTGGAAACCAATAGAACAACATGAAAATCCCTGTAAAACCAGGCTTTGCATGGGGGCAGCTGTTTCATATCATCCAAGAGAGGTTCTGCTCCAGATGAAGGAAGGAGAAGACAAATGTAATGGTGCCCATGCTGTTTTGTTCTTCAAAGTCACCCAAAGAAGCCCCAGCCCCGTGACCAGCAGTGGCAAGCTGGGGTCACCAGGAAACCAGACCTGCAGCCAGGTGCTCAGGAGATTTGTGCACCCCCAGTTTTCTGCCCACGCCTTCTGCCACCAAGAAGATTCCAAGATGATGCTGAGCATGCAGCACTGCACTGCCCCATGCCCAGCAGCACAGCCGGATGAACACCGGGCTGTATTTTGCCGCCACTTTGATGCCCTTGGCTAGTCTCCTAGGATGTGATGCAGACTGACCTTTCACCAGAGGAGCCCCATAGTGGGGACACTTGTGTCCCACGGCGTGGAACTCGCCGCTCTCCTTGATGAGCAAAGCCTTCCCACAGCCCAGGTCCACTTCCCGCATCCTGGGGAGGAGAAGCAGGGAAAGCGTGTCATCCACCTAGCAGTGAAGCAACACCCCTTCGCCCGGCACCCCAGCCCTGGTCCCGCCAGGCTCCCCCCCTCCTTCAACTTTCTCACCACCGGCTCCAGGTGACTTACAGGTGTGGGACACTCCTGTCACCCAGCCAGCTTTGGAGATGGCTCTGCTGCTCCCAGCCCGGGGCACATCCAAGCTGGGACATTGAGTGGCAGCTTCTTCATCCATCACTGTGCCAACAGGTGTCCCAAAGCACCTCCCCAGCTGCTCAGAAAGTGGGTGGTGGTCTCCACCCAAGTCCAGGGGGCCAGAATAAAGCTTTTCAGCACATGGGGGAACGAGAAACCAAACTAGTTTTACCATGACATCACCCACCCTCCTGGCCCCAGTGGCTCAGCAGGTCCCTGCCAGGCTTGTGTTCACCCACTCAAAGCAAACACAACATTTAACATTTCTGAGAGCTGAAAACCAGGAGAAGCAATTCTGACCCTTTGTGCACTCCATCCTTGGGTTCTGCCTCCCTGCGCCTCAGGGGCTCATGCTCTGGCCCCAGCCACATCCCAGGGTCAACAGCGCCAGTCACCTTTTCCTGACAAAACCCTCAGGACAGCAGACAACTGTGTGTGACCTCCTTGCTGTTTCCCTCAGCTATTTTTGCAGAGTAAAGCTCACACTGCGACCTGCCCGCCTGCTCGTGGCTGCTGGCCCCAGCTCTGCATCTTCAGTCCCTTTGCCTCCCTGGTGCTGCTGGCACTCAGCCCCGCTTTGCATAGGAGCCAACTTGACCCTGAAGCCATCCCTCTGGAGAGATTCAGGTGCTCTTTGAACGGCCACAGGTGCTTGTGTGGTACCTTGGACAAAAGCATGATTAGCACAGCAGGAATCCTTTACACACAAAGCTTTTTTTTAGGGTCTCTGGTTCACACCTCCCCAGCTGCCATCACCCGGTCCTTGACCAGCCAAGCCAGGCTGAGGCTCCAGCCATCCCTGTCCTGGCCAAAAGCACCTCTTTGCCAACCATGCACCTTGTCTGCAAAGACAGAAAGACCTACTGAGCATCCTCATCTGCTGAATGAGTGATTAATGATGCCACTAGTGCTGGAAAACAGCATTTTAGAAAATCCTTTTAACTCCCTTGGCTTGACTGAGAGCTGATGCACAGCCCTCCGGCTTATCAGGGCTGTGCTGAGCAACACACACCCCTGCACCAGCTGCAGCATGTGTGCAGCATCCCTCAATAGCGAGTGCATTTTCCCACAGCTGGCCACTCAAGCCTCTCCAGGAATGGCATGCCTCCTCCCCAGTGCCCACCAGCACCGAGCTGGCTGCACCCCGTCGTCTGCTTGCTGCAGGCTGGCCAGGCACAGGTTTTGCAATGCAGCTGCAACACGTGCTTTTATTTGCAAGAGTTTCCAAGCCTTGCAGATCATATACAGAACTGGGCTGCATTTGGGCAGTAGCATTACACTGGGCAGTTGCTCTATCCACTGAAATATGAGTCTTTCAACCATTCGACATTTCCAGGAGGTTGACCATTGCTCCTCTCTGCAGAGTTTGGAGATTGGGATGCAGGAAGCTCCAGTGCTCAGACCCCCGCTGCTCCACCCGCTCAGATCTTTGCCCAGGGGATTTCTGCAGCTTTGCAGCCAGAGGGGCAGTGCAGGCTGCCCAAGCATCGTTGAGTGAGACTGATGTTGCTCTGCAGCAAGCAGATGTTTGCTCTCTCATTGAGTCACCACAGGCTCTTCAACCCAACATGTCCTGTCCTCACCTCCTTTTCTCTTCTCGCCACTCAGGTGCTCCCTTTCCAACCAACAGCCCTCATACATCTGTGTTCATGCACGACAGGTCCCAGGGTCTCAAAAGAATGGGATTCACTTTGCATTCTCATTCCTCTTCGGGTAACATCCCAACTCTATCCCATCACTTGCACCCAGGCTACAGAGACACTTGTCCCGCTCTCTGTTTCACAGCCATGGCGATGAGACCAGGGCTCAGTCCACCAGCAGCTCTGTAACATCTTCAAACCCACCTTGGGCAGCTCTTCGTGCAGGTGCCTGCTCCACCTGCACCCACTAAACAGCAAACGCTCAATTTCCTTGCCACCTCAGGTGAAAACAGCAGCAGAGCTCATTATGCCTTCCCTTGGGAGCCGTTCTGTCCCAGTAAATGGGCAGCCCCACTCCGGAGCGATGCAGCTCTGCTCCCTCCCCGTGTAGGACACTTGGCACTTGGAGGTCCTTCTGTCAGCACAAGGGGACTAGAGCAGTACAAGTCCTGCTGCATTCCTCAGCTCTGCAGTACTTCAGATAAAGCCTGTGGTTAAATGACAGCCATAACTCTGATAAGATAAGATAAGATAAGATAAGTGAAAGAGTTTACAACTTACCCAAGGAAATGTATGATCTGAGAGACTCAAAAACAAGACCTGGTGTCTTCAAGGCAGCAAATAGCCACCTGCAAGGCTTCAGATCCCACACTCACTCCAGAGCAAGTGAGAGGATGATACAAGCTACACTGCTTCCCGCTGAGCTATTTACTCAGTTGGGAATTTGTCCTGCTGCCCCACTCCACTCCCCACTTGGGAAGCATCAGCTAAAACAGCTCTGGCCTCCAAAGGACCTTTGCTCAGGAGCCGAGGGAGTACTGGGGCTGTTTTCCGTCTGCAGCTCACTGACCTCCCCATTAGCCTGCCGGGAGGCTGGCTGGGTACAGCAGCACCAGTTTATCCCCCAGTGTCTTTTACTGGTTCTGCTGAGACCATCTTGGTACCAGAAAAACAGAAAGGATGGGCAGAAAGAGTGCCTTGGGCTTGCAGCCTCCACTAACACAACACAGAGGTGCCTGAGCCCTTGTGCCAGTGCCTCACACTGCTGCGGTGCCCATGCACACTCCTTGAGAGGAGCATCCCAGAAAATCCCTCTGGGTATCAGAGCGAGAAGGGACTCCTTTGGTCTGGCCCATCGCTTACATGCGCCGTGGGACCTTCTCGCAACACCTCTCTTTTGAACTAGACTCAACCTGCTGGAAAAAAAAGCTATTCTCAACTTCAAATGTCCAGTGACGGCAAGTCTGCTGCTGTACTTGGTAGCATGTCTCAGAAGCCAAATGCACACACGGTTGAAATGTGAGCTGTTTCTAGATCGATGCCAGTTTCTAGCCCTGGCTTTAGTGGAGGAGCTCCCTGCTACAGCCACCTGCAGCCACGTATGTCCCCAAGGACCACAGCTGGGTCCCTCCTCACCTTCCCTGCGACTGGCAGATCTCTTCGAACCTTTTCATCTACTATACTGCATGCTTTCCAGTCAATAGATCTATTGCAGCTCTAATTTTCCAACATCTTCTTGCACTGGGGCACTAAAGCAGATCACACTCTTTTAGTAACAGCCCAAACATCAAGTCAGCAGAAGCCGCCTCCAAGAACACTTGGTGTTCAGCCATTAGGCTACACATTGCCACTGGAACAGGACCCTCCTTGTGCAACCAGTATTTCCCAAAATAGTCTTCCCTTTTTGCTTCACTGCAACTCCAAGGCAATCAAAGCCACTGCCCAGGTCCCCTCTTCCCCAGTCTCACTGTCACTGCTCACCTGTGTGGGAGGCAGGGGCTTGCCCATCACCTCCCAGAAGCAGCCCTGCAGCCACTGTGCTTGCCTTCCAGTCCAGTGCATCTCTACTGGCCCCGCAACCCCACCTCTCATCGGAGGAGGCCACTTGCCTCCAGGTCCTGATGGCCCTCCAGCACTCCTCTGAGCTGCAGCAGAGCCTGCAGAGTCAGCCACACCTCATCACGTGAAGAGTTAATCCGACAGAGTCCAGCGCATCCCTTTACAGAACAGTCTAATAGATAAATTCTCACCACAACGAAAAAAATAGTTTAATCCTGGATGAACTTATCTAACAAGAATTTACAGCCCATGAAGCCCCATAAGTTTAGCACAAAGTGGCTTGTAGTACATGGATTACTCTAGAATATTATCACAAATTCAATTTAAAGCAAATAGCTGCCAGACTCCTGCTGTGTCCCACACACCTGACATCACGCCCTCACTGGAATAAAAGCTATTTTGAACAATGTTTTCTTTCACAGAAGGACAGAGATGTTGGCCATCAGACTAATGGAACATGCTGCAGAAGAGGCAGAAAAAAACCACCAGCCCGGAAAGCACGGTGATCGGGACAGGCACTTTTTAGACCTCAGAAAACTCTTAAAGCAGGGTAGTGAAACTGTCCACAGCTGATGTGTGTTGCCAGCAGAAAATTTGGAAAACTGCATCCTTGATGAAGGAGCAAATTGAAAGAAATGAGCTCGGCTAGAAGAGCAAGGCACTGCAGAAGCGATGGAGCTCAGAGTCTGCCCCATCAGCTCCACCCGTGTGCTACTCATGCTGCTTTGTAAAACTACGGAGGATATACATTTATAAAACATTGTCAGGGTTGTCTAACACAAGCTGAGCAAAGCCTGTTGAAAAATTCCACTACAGAACATCACATCTTTCTAAGATGAGTCCCAGGGTGGACCATGCAGGGAAGAGCAGACCTTCTGATAAAAATCAGCTGTCACTTGTTTGTGATGTCATTTTTTAAGATTAAAAATAATTATTGTACTAAGTTAAATTATCACCTCTAGAAACTCTAAGGAACAAGGTAGGCAGTTTGGTCTGAGTTAGAAGGTCTCTCAAGTTTTACCTGCAAAAAATTTAGGCACTTACTGTCCATTCTCCAGGTCCTTCACATGGCACACGGACGCTTCCACCACATCCTTTGGGTTGTGGTAGGGATTGCTGGCAATGGGATGCTCCTCTAGGTGATAATGCCGGGCAGTCCCGTTGACTTTGTAGACCAGGGGGCTGGCTTTCCCGTTGGGCGACATCTCCTCCTTGTTTCTCTCCTTCTCAGGTATCACAACTTCAATTTTCACTTCAACTGCAGGAACAAGCAGAAATCTTCGTTCAAATGAAGCTGGAGGTTCTGCCTCTCCCTGCTTCCCTGGACTTTGAAAGGGACAGACATCAGAACAGATATTTTTTGTTGGCTTGCTTGGGAAGATAAAATATTTAATATCAAACTTGGCTTGATTACCCAATCCCATTATTCCACTGTTCTTTCTCCATCGCATCGGGCACCTCTGCATGTATAAAGTACATATTCGTGCAAGCAGACGTTGGTGCAAAATAACCCCTCAGTCACAGTTTCTGCCCTGTTGAGTGGAAAACAGCTTCAGGCAGCTAAACGTGAGGCGTGCCAAGGCTTCTAGGGCTCAAACAGGCTTCAAAAACCCTTTAATTTTTTGTAGATAACATTAAGTGAAGGAGAAAGCCAACACTGCTGCTTCACTAGATGGAGACCAATTAACAAGAATCTAGAAATATCCAAAATTATTTCTGCATGAGGTTTTTGGTGTGGAGTGAACCTTCAGTGCTAAGTGAGAAAAGCAAGGGTTGTCCATTTTAGTTAGGTGTACACCATCCAGCAGGTTTGACAATAAAAGCATTCCTGGCCTGGGGACCAGGGGACCCAGGGACGCACAGGAGCCTCTTGTGCCAGCACAGCACATCCCCCCGGCCATCAGAGGGGACATGGGAGCCAGCAGGTCCCTTTGGCCCCACCGCCACCCTGGGTGCTGTCACGGGGCAGTGATGGAGCAAGGCAGCTGCCCCTCCGCATCCCCCAGCCCTCCCGGGACGTGCTGCCGCTCCTCCCCTCCCCACACAGGGACGGAGGGGAGCACAGGGGCTCTCCTCAGCCATCCTGTGAGGACACGCAGATGTTCATCCACAGTCCCCAAAGGACAGTGCTCACCCAGCCTCACCATGCACCCATCCAGCCCACCCCCACCTCTGCCCCATGCCTGGGGCGAGCAGGCTGGACACAGGACCCTCAGAGGAAGCCAGTGATGAGCTCTCACATCATAAAGTGAAAAACATAATTTTATCTCCTAGGGACTTTATAAGACTAAAGTCATTAATATTAATAATAAACCCCAGGGGGAGTCCTACAGTGAGCCAGGGGAAAGTGCCAGAGCCCGAAGCGTCTCAAGCAAATGGGAGATTGCTGAGCTTTCCCTGTCTTCCGAATATCATGAACAGCAAAAGTTGTGCAGAAGATAAAAATTAAAGCTCATGACCTAAACAGGTTAAGGAAAGGCAGAGAGAGGGGGAAAATGTGCCCCAGAAGAGTGGGACGAGCCCTGCAGGAAGAGAAAGGCTCTGGGTCTCCCCAGCTTCATCCGTTGCCCCATGCCATTTACAGCAGGTCCATTGAGAGGATGATGGCAGAGAAGGTCAGGGGAAGGTGGTTCATTCAGGAAGGGAGAAAAGCAAGTGGCCATGGCCGTCCAGGCACTGGAGGCAGGCAGTTGTTTCAAGAGTCCTGATAGTTTCTGGTTTTTGTGCCAGCTGAGCAGGGCAGGGGATGGGGCAGCTTTTCACCAAAATGCCAAATCCTCCCACTCACGAGGGGCAGGAATCACCGGCGGCTCTGACAGACAGAGTAAAGCAATTTTCTCCGTGTCCATGCTGAGCCAACAGAAAACATGAACTTCTGTCACATTATTGGAGCTGCCAGCTGCAAGAATTACTGCAAAGGCCCAGCACCATGCATTAAATAAAATGTTTCTATGAGCAGATTTGTTCCTGGAGCTCTACAGAGCCCACCTCCCTGCATGAGTGCCACTTTCCATAAGCACTCTTTTCCTATGGCATTTGGAAAAACAGACACGGAATTTCCAGGACAGAGTTAGGAAATATAATCGATCAAGAGATTTATCTGGAGGGAACACAGCTGTGCATCCTTGTGATCAAAACCCAGAGCTGGGCAGCGTGCTGCTGCTGCTGCTGACCGTGGCACAGGATGGGACCAGGCTGGCACCGGCAAAGCCGTCGGCTCTGAGCCATAACGGTGACGTTGGTGCCAGCGAATTCACCCTGCAGGCAACAACCCCCATTTCACACTTGGCCCCATGCCCCACAGCGTTGTCTTCCAAACTACATTTGGGTCAGGTGAGCATCCGGAGTGCTCGCTGATCCACGGGAGTGTGAACCTGTGGGGATGAAGATGGAAATTCAGCTCTGAGCTCTTCACTTCTCTCTTGGTCAGAAAACCATATGCAAAAAGCAGCAGGTCTCTGGCAGTGGTATGTGACAGCATCCCAAGCCATCCCCTCTCAGCACTCACCAACGCTGCTGGACAAATGTCCAGAGGAAAAGAAAAAGAGGTATAAAGTCTTCCCCACTCCTCTTTGGGCCCCACACTTCATCACTCGCTTCCCTGGGGGGCAATTCCCAGTCACCTCTCCCTGACCCTTTATCCCTCTTTCTCTTCCTCCTTCTCCTCATCCCTCTGGGCCCCACGTGGGGTGTCCCTTTGGCCAGAGACCTGCATTCCCAAGGGATGATCCCTCCAGGAATCTGGGGCTCAGCAGCACTTGAGCTGATCCAGCAAATTGCTTCAATTGCCATCAGGGAAAATGACTTTTAAATGAAATATTTATAAACACAAGTTTAATCCTAAAATACATCTGGCACGGTGTGGCTGGGTCCTTCTGCTAGAAGAGGTTCCTGCCCTTAAAGCAAACTGTTTGGAAGTTTTAGGCACATGCCTACAAATCAGAGGTGGCCAACTCCTCAGGGACTGGCCAAGGCCACCATTGTCCCACAGGAGCATTGCCCCAGCCATGGCTGGTGGGAACACAGGTGACAGCTGTAGCTTCCAGGGCAGAGCAACGGCTGCTCTCCGGGCACGTATGTGTATGCTTCTAGAGATATAGATTAGATAGATAGGCATAGGCATAGGCATAGGCATAGGCATAGGCATAGGCATAGGCATAGGCATAGGCATAGGCATAGGCATAGGCATGCCTGCTTGCCCTGTGCCACCAGCATCACTCATATACGGATGTGTGTGGTTTTGTGTTCATGTACATTTTTAATATATATGTATTTTTTTATCTGCGTATATACATGCACATATATATGAAGCACCAGGAGGCTAGGGCTGGAAGTATTTTTTAAGAATATAGAAAAAAGCAGATGAAACAGTTGAGCGTTATCAGGTGCTGATACCACACATCCAGCACTGCCAGCTCTCAGTATTCAAAACTCCTGAGTCAGCTCCCCAGAATCACAGAATTGCTTAAAATATGGACTCTTGTCAAGATAATAAATTCTGACCCATTTTTTTTCTCTCCCAGGTTTTCAGCCTTTAGGTCAGAGCACTGCTGGGACCCCTACACATACACCGAGGAACCACATCCAGCCCCATTTACGATGGTTGGCTCAGGGATTCTTTTCACACAGTTGCCACAATGCTCTTGTGCTTCGCCGCATGTCATCAACACCTGGCACTCAGTCATCAGTACCCCATTACATCTCCCACAAACTTATTCTTTCTCCGTCACTACTCACAGCCTTTGGGACAAGCCAAACCCTCTGGCTGCTTTTAGGCAGGTACCTGAGGCACCAGTCTGGAAACGTTGGCATCGACCCCTGGGCAGGGTGCTGGCAGGTGGAGGGCTGGGCTGCAGTGCAGGGCCACAGTCATTCTTTTAAAAAATTGGGGCAATTAAATGACCCAAGACTTCTTTACCACAGGATTAGGTTCCCAGTATGGCTT
Source organism: Pterocles orientalis (assembly GCA_011057875.1). Classification (NCBI taxonomy): domain Eukaryota; kingdom Metazoa; phylum Chordata; class Aves; order Pterocliformes; family Pteroclidae; genus Pterocles; species Pterocles orientalis. Next base: position 870,775 of record WKFP01014181.1, read on the forward strand.
AGTGCCCTTCCAGAGGCTAAATTTAAACTACAGGTATCAGGCCATTTAAAGCATCACACTGAAAACGATAGAAACAAGGAAAACACTGAGTTAACACAGCAGTGCAGGGAAGAGAGAACTGGCATGAGCCAAGAGTTGGCTTGAATCTGGTGGGGTCTGGGTGAGATGAAGATGCCTGGCCACAGGCGATGGTGGAGCTGGGCCAGCGCAGGGGAGAGCTGTGTGTCTGCCCTCCCCAAACACAAAACGCCGCCGTGTTCTCAGGGTTTGCTGCTCCAGGACTGCAGGCACAGGGCAGATGAGCACTGAGGGTGCGGAGCAGCCTTGTGCTGGCTGTGTGGAGCTGACAGCTCTGAGAGCAGTGGAAACCAGACCAGCATCAAGGGAAGTGATGATGGGCACAGCCAGAAAGCCCAGTTTACCCCAGCAGGGTTCATTTTCCCGCAGCCAGCACAGAGTAAATCCGCCACCATAGGATATGTTTGGGGTCTTGCTCTGGCTGCCAGAGCTGCACTCGCCAGGCATCCCCCAGCCTCGCCCATGCTGCCTCTTAACTGCAAACCTTGATGACAGCTCCTTTAGGCGGTCTCAAAGACTCCAAACCACTTCTATTAAAAATGACAGAGCCAACAGCAAAACCATCACGTGCCCAGCTCTACCCTCCCTCTCCAGAGGCCCTGTCCATCAAATGCCATGCTCCCAAAAACCAGGAGGTAGGACTTGGAGCCAAGCCCTGGGGGCACTGCTGGAGCCAAGCTCAGAACCCACAGCACCCCTCCAGCACCATGCAGCATCCCTGCAAAGGGGACACGCTTCCTGCTCAGAGCCGAATGCATCCTCTGTGTGAGGGCAAAGCTCACCCACAGACACACCACGCTGTGCTGGAGCTGCTGCCCTGCCCCACCATCAAGCCATGAGCCCAGCAGGGAATGCAAAGAAAAATAACCACAACTTCATAGGCTTTACAAGCTGCTCTCCCACGCCCGGCGCAGAGATGGTGCTGCTGCAGCTCATACCGAGCAGGGGCTGGCGCACGATGGTTCCCTTCACCCGTCATCCTGAGCCGGCTGCTTCTGCCAGGCGGGTGCTGGGATCCCACACAGACTGCCAGCTGGCAGCTCATCGCGGATGCATCACACACCCGGAGAAAAAACAGAGAAAAAAAATTATGCAGAGATTGAGAATTGGGCCTTAGAGGAGGATCTGGCATCACGGGATTGCAGCACTAGAGATAACAGAAGGTTACGTTGCTGCTTGAACATAAGCTCTTAATTAAACACTGAAATACCAGGATGGGGTCGGGTGCCGCAGTAGCAACCAGACTTTGGGGCTGGCCTCCAGTACAGCTGCAGGACTCCACTCCCCAAAGCGCTTGTACCCATGATCTGCTCATCAAAGGGTCTTCCTGACGCGTGCCACAATGTGTTTGCAACATCAAGGTTATCTCCAGAAATGCGGAGGGTGCTCAGGAGGACTGAGGGTCTCCTCGGACGTAAGAAAGATGGAGCAGAGAAGAACCTCATCTACATCTTTCAAAAGTCTCTAAATAAATTCTGTTGACTTCAGGCTGCATCTGAAATATTCCCTCCATGTCAAAACAGCACTGATGAAGGAAGTAGCTCTGTTCTGCCCCTGCACGGTTTGCTTCTCATTCATGCAGGGGGTAGGTGGATTTTCAGAAATAGGAAAGCCCGCTGTTTAGCTCTGGTGATGCACAGTTCCCACAAGCAAGGGGAATGACAAATACCATTAAAAGGCTGTGAAACCTCTTTGCCAGAACAGTCAGTATCTGCAAATGCATCTGTTTACCTCAATGTATAGGCAGGTTTTATAACCACTGCGATGAAGCACCGCAGCCAGCGATGTGCTAACCAGGGGCTGGGGAAAGGCTTGTCAAAAGCCTTTGAAGACTGCTAATCAAAACCAGAGCTGCAGAGAGAGGATTGCGTTACAGGATGGCATTTTCAGTCATTTGGCCCTGCTATGCAAATACAGCTCTACATGAAAATCTGCAGTTCAGGAAATATGCCAGCAGAGCGCTTTTATTCCTGCACCAGTCCAAGATGAAACACGATTTTGCTGATGGTATACAAAATAAAGTAGAACTGCCAGCAGAGTTTGTTACAAGTTTAGTCAACAAAGGCATTTATTCCTGGATGTGTTTTCACTCCTTAAACATTTCAAGGAAGGATATAAACACTGTGGGTTATCAACCAAAGAAAACTTCAGCAGTGCAGGTGAAGATTGATTTCTGACCACAGTGCCCAGTGCCACATTACCTCAGTGCTGCAGCGACCCGTACAATAATCACAGTACAGGTCAAGGGCAAAACCCCACCTTTATTTTCTCCTTGTGCCTTGCAAAGCAAAGGCGGAGGACCTCAGACAGTGGCTGCTCGGTGGGTTGCAGACAGGAGTTGTATCACCCCTTTGACCTTTCGAGTCCTTCGCCCTCAAATCCCCACTGCCTGAGGCAATGAAGACAAATTGCCAAGGAAAGGTACTCAAAAGACATTTTTCCACCTACAAAGGCTAAGTGGGGATGCTGATTGATCCGACCCATCAGCCGACTATCTGATTCCCCTTGCCCTTGGGCAGGAGCAGGTAGCAAGGGCAGGGTGGTCCTTCAGCTCCTTCTTAGCTGGCCAAAACAAGCTGCAGGATGGGAGCTCTCCTCGATGGCAGCTTTGGCAGCACTAACCATGCCAGCCCACCACAGACCAGCCCCCAGTCCCTGGGGACCAGCGCTGGAGCGGTACAGGTGCTGCTGGGTCCCATGAGCCCGGGCAACCACGCAGTCCCTGCTCATGCCCACACTGCAGGCAGGGGCACAGGACAAGGCTCCTCAACGTGGACACTTCCACACCAGACAGACCTCCTGCAACCAGCCAGTTCGCCCATGCTGCCTGCAGCGCAGCCCCTTCCTCTCCTACACCAAACCACAGAGGGCAGGGAGCACACCCAGCCCAGCCGGCGGGAGCACGCAGGGCAACGGGAACGTTCTTGATGTCCAGATGCCTACAGCTGCTTTCCCCACTGGAGGCAGCACGCATGGACAAGCTTCACCAAGAAAATAAAATACAGAGAGCGGAGCTGCCCTGGGGCATGGCCTGGGTGGTGGGACTGAGAAAGAACTAAGAAATTAAGCAGTAGATGGTCCTGCTCCTTCTGTGGACCCTCCCTTCCAGCAGGGACAAAATTAAGGGCTGGCCAGCGAAGGCCAAAGCCGTAGCAGCAAGGACAGTGCTGGAGCCACCTGGTCCATGCGGGGATGGCTGGCACACAAACCCACCCGGGGCTGGAGGGGCAGTCCCGCCCCCAGGGGCTGCAGGAAGGCAGAAGCAGGGAGGGTGGTGGGGGTCCAAGGAGATGGGGTGGGAAGAGCTGGCAGCGGGTGTTTGGATGGGGTTGCAGGGTGTGGGCTGAGCCGTCCTCCTGCCCACCCGCTGCCCCCCAGGCACAACTGCAGCCCCCACACCGCTCCCTGCCTGGGAGCAAGAGCACGGAGGAATTTGGAGGGATTAGCAGGCCGGTAATCCTCCCTGCAGGAGCCGAGAATTAACATTCCCCTAGCCAGCATCCACCACCACTGACCTACTTCTCCCCACAGGGACGGTGGGATGGGGGCACAGCACCGGAGGGCAGTCACCTGGTTTGGGCTTGGAGAAGCATCCTCCCATGGCGCCGGCGGGGACGGGCAGCGGGGACAGTGAGCAGGTCAGTGAGGGCACAGGCACATCCTCGCATGATAAACCGCCTGCTCACACTGTCCCAGGCTCCAGGCGTCGTTCACAACCTGCGTTGGGTAGAAAAGCTCTGTGAGAAGCAGTACCAGCAGGGAAAGCGGGTGCTGCAGGGCAGGGAAGGAAAGCTGGAGAGCAGCGTTGCTGCCTGTGCCAACCGCTGCAGGCAGGAGCCAGGCAGCATCAGCACAGCTGGTGCATGGAGCATGGGACAAGTCGCGCTGAGCCCCGCGCACGCCCGGTGACCCGAGCGACAAGGAGAAAACATGACACTGGGGTCACCGGGATGAGAGTCGCTGGTAAAGTCAGTTTTGAAGTTTATAAATGCAATCGTCCTTTTGAAGTTTAAAATTACAAAAACCCTCATATCATTTATGTTAAGACTTTAACAACTTTCCAAAGCTCTGCCTTTGGGAATTAAATCTCTAAGCACGTAGGTTCACAGCCCAAATACAATGATTAAACCATAAACACATTTCAGTCAGGTTTTTTTCTTTTGTTATGAGGTGATGGAAAAAAAGAAATCTACTGCCTGCTCCTGCAAGTTTCCCCTTTCCAGTAATACTCCTTCCTGCAGAAATCCCATTCGCTTTGGAACAATGATTTATTTGAGAAAAGGTTTTCAATATCAGGCCATTTTGCACCAAAACCCAATTTTCTATTCTATCAAGTCAAGATTTTTTTATGTTGAAGTGGGAAGGGCAAACAGTCCACTTCGAACTGTGTTTATGTCATTAGCTTTGACCGATAGCGCTCCAGGTTCAGTACCAACTAAGAATCAGGAGAAACCTTTTCAGTTATATTTCTTGACTGAAAACAGTAAAGATTCATACAACACAACTGTCAATAAAACAGAACATTTAATAAATTTCACCCATTCATACCTGTACTTGAACTGATTTACTATGGTTTTGCCGTATATTTTTTACAAAATATTTTGATCTGGGCATGAAGGTAAAACCATTTCCAAATGACATTTTAAACAGGCAAAGCAGGCTTTTCTGCAGCTTAGAAAGTGTCTCAAGACCTTTTTGAGGAGAAGAAAACACAGAAGCGCCAGGAGACAGACACCAACCATCGCGATTTCTCCCATCTGCTTAAGCACCAACTCAAAATACCTAGATATATCCCGTCATTTTCAGCTACAGCCTCTAAAACACACACTCTCCTTCCCACAGACCTTCACACTCCCCTTCTGCTGTGTTCAACACAACCTCCACCAAGTCCCGGGTGGGTTGCAGGAGCACCTGAAGCCCATCCAATAAGTAATCGAGGCTGTAGAGGAACAGGAGATCAGTGCCTTGCCATGTGGCGCAGAGCGGACGTGTGCCATTATCAAGTCAGAGGGGTACCAGCTTGGCACAGACTATTAACAGGACAAAAATCACACAAGCTTGCCTGAAGACAACAAAGAGTAACTGAATGTCTGCGGGGCCACTAAACAAGCTCATTTGCAAAGCAGGAACATTAAATGGAGCAGGGAAGAGCCAAGAGCTCCTCTCGCAAGAGCATCCAAGGAAAGCAGAGTGCCAATATTTATGCAGGAACGAATGCAAAAAAATGGCATGTTAGAAGGTGCACAAATGCAGAGGAAGATTTGAGACGTCCAGGGAAATATGCAGTGGAGAAGTCACTTGTGCTAACTGCTGTATGGCCCTTTGCCAAAACTGTCAGGAAGAAAGGGAAAATGGCTTTGTGTCAGAGAACCAGTCCCAAGCCATTGATGCATCTGTGATACAGCACAATAATTTAGCATAGAACATATTACGAAACGCCATGCAAAGGTTGGCAAAAAAAGGATTCAGGAAGCAAGTGCCAAAGAGGAGCAGGTGATGAGGTGTCCAGAACATCCTCAGCATCAAGCCCGAAGGGAAAGTAAAAGTGAGTTCAAACCAAAACGAGATGCTGCTGTCAGCAGAATGTGCCAATGAGACAACACGAGCCACACGAAGCAAAGCAAAGAGAAAATCGAAACAAAGAGGATGCCACCGGCGCAGAGGCTGGGCTTTCCTCTGGAAAGCAACCAGCCTACTCTGAGGTCCGCAACAGCCGATTCCCACAGTTGAGCGGAACCAAACCCCCTGCTAACCCAGAGCGGCCGTTTGCTGTGGGTTACCTGCAGCAGAAAGTGGACGCTACGGTGGCAGGGCTACACTCCAGGCAGGTGGTGCCCAGGCAGCACCGGAGCAAGCCCTCGGGATGCTGTGCATGTGGGGGAGCACAGCAGGCACCCCCAACCACTTGGGCAGGCAGCGGGATGGATGGCAGAAGGGCAGCTCCTGAATGTGCGTCACCAGAGGATGCCTCCATCCGCTCCAGATCCTGACAGATGCTGATGGCAGTCGATGGCCATGGGGCTGGTTTCCAGCTGGTCTGGATGGTTTTACGACTTCGGGGGAATGTCAGAGCTCCTGTCCCTGAGTATCAGCCATTTGTCTGAGATGTCTTTGCTTTGTTTAGACCTTAAAGATGGCAATCTGAAGCCATCCCCTCAGGCCCACTTCACATCTTCTAATTTCCCCACTGATGGTGTCCTTTCCCCAAGCCCCCCGCCCCCGCCACGGGCTGTCCCTGGGCTGACTGGGCTACCCACAACCTCCTGGAGCAGGGCAGAGCAGAGCAAAGGGCATGTTTCTGGGTGTCTCTCCTCCACTCCTGGAGTTAACCAGGCAAAAGCAAGATGGTTCTTGACAGGACTTCAGCTGACACTACTGGAGGAGAAGCCCACAGCCTCAGTCCCAGCAAGCACGCTGAAATGTTTCAGACAGTCACCCAAGACCCCACTGGTTGCAGAAGAGCACCAGCCTGCCTTGCCAGACCGACTCATGAGACAACGGGATCATGTCACTAGTGGCATCCAGTGGGACCGATCCGATCCTGAAAGAGTCACATCCAAAATGTCCTCTCTGTTAGGAAGAGAAATAAGCTCACACACAACACAATGTAACTGAACCCAGGATCATCAGTGAAACCTTGCTAGCTCTTGAAGGGCAATGCACTGACCAAGGTCAGGCAGCTGATGTCCATGCCTCAGTAAACCAGTTCATAACCTGTTCCCTGAACAAAACAATGCTCAGTGCTTCACAGCTGTACAGGAACACCTTCAGCATCTGCTCGAAGAGGGCAACAAGGAGTGGGTTATCAAAATAGGAGGCAACTGTTGTGGTGCTGAGGAACACACTACCCCATCTCTAAATACTCCAGTGTGAACGGGGAATCAGCCCTGCAACAGGCTGTCTGTGAAAGAGAACTCCAGCGTCACCCACAGAAAGCACTGCCCGAGAGCAGGCCACCAGAGAAACCACCCTGCTCCCAAACAGAAGAAACACGGGAAATAATACAACAGGAGAAATGTAGAAACCATCCAGTGCTACTAACCCCAAGCACTTCCACTGCACAGCAGTACAACTGCAATATTGCAACACCAAGTTTTCCCTGGAGGTAAGGGATATAAAGCCAGAGGACCATGCAGCTCAGCCCAGACATCCACCTCTCCAACAGTGCCCAACAGCACTTACATGCCATGAGCGGGCGAGAACAAGGTAGGCTTACGGTGACACTTCAGCCCACATGGCAACCCATGCACAGATCAGGATCCAGAGCTTGCGCCATTTTTGAGAGACGGCGCGGTACTGACAGTTCTATTATTAGCGCTGTATTTACCTCTGCTCACTGCTGAGCCCCAGGCTCCTATTTTAATTGAATGCTCTGCCGTGACTCCAAAATCTTTTCCAAGTAGTAATGTGGTGAGTATATAAGTACACAGTACGTTGTAGGTATAATTAGTATTTCTCCCCTGAGCGTTAGTTTGTGTTTATTGAAACAGCGTTATTTTATCACCTGGCCACCAAAGTCCATCATATCCAGCTGCAACATTTCACAGTCACCATCAGTTCTGCTGCTGTGAGTAATTCAGTATTGCCTGCTTAGAAATCTGGCACATGAGCCATGCCCAGCGACACGGGCAGCTCCCAGACACAGCCCTTTGCAACCCAAGCTAGCTGCACCAGGGATGTCAGCTGGAGACCTCTCCATCCGGAGCACTGAGCACAGACACACTCATGACACTGGTGAGGGTCCTCTCAGCCACAATTCACCTGCTGTGGAAGTGGGCCCTGGTGCACGTGGACACCAGCTGCCCCGTGGCCTCTCCTGGCTCCTCTGGGTCCCCTCGCTGAGCGTCCGGCTGCTCCGTCACCTTCTGGCAGACGTCACCCCGACCCGAGCTGCCCCATGCCTGCTGGCCCTGGCCAGCTCAGCTCTGGGTGCTGCTAGCAGGAGAAGCAGGCAGAGGGGGCTGCTTCTCGGCCCCTTCCCACTCACCCAGCACAAGTCCCCACCCCTTGCCCACTGCTGTCCCCCTGGCCCACCGTCCAGACTTTCTTGAGAGGGGGGTCCTGCCATCTCCCAGGGCAGCCCTGTCCCCTCCCCACCCCACTGAATCCCTCCTCTCAAGCCCTGGCCCTACACTCACCTCCCTTCCCCGCATCTCCCCCCTCCTCTCCTCAGTGACATTGGGGCTCCCAGTGTCAGCAAGAAGATGACTGGTGCGATCTCCTCCCGCAGCAGGCTGCTGGGTGCAGAGCCGGAGAAAGCCGGGGCTGTGGTGCCAACCCGCCATTCGCACCCAGAGCACAGAGCCTGCACTGGGGCTGGACCGTGGACCCACGGGCCTGAGGACGGAGGAGCCCAAGATGCTGGAACGGCTGCCAGCTCCTGAGGATCCTGGTCGTGGCTACCAGAACAAGAAACATCTCAACCTCTGGGTCTTACAATCCCAGATCCTCAAGGCTTTGCAGGGGTGCAGCCCCTGGTCCTCCCACAGCTGCACCTCCTCCATGGCCCCATCCTCCTCTTGGGCCAGACTCGAGCCAGCCCTGGGGCTGCTGGGGACACAGTTCAGGTTTCCAAGCTCTCAGGGCTCAAGAATATGACCATCAGTCCAAGGTAACCAGCAACAAGTCCTGCCACCACCAGCAACCAGCCTCCAGTCTCCCAGGCAGGTCAGGATCGGGCGCTCAGCCAGCCTTCCTCTTCTCTTGACTTCTGCTGGGGACAGGTCCACAGGCAGTGCTGCCTGGGCTTGCTGCCCCCACGGCTGGAAACACCTGCGTGACCTCCGCCATGGGCCCAGCAGACCCAGCTCCAAGGCCTGTGCACTGGCAGGGATCAGCAGGCTTGTCCTCTCCACACAGATCCTCAGAGCTGAACTTTTTTGCAGCACTCTGCAGGAGGCTCTGGAGGAATCCTGGGGCAGCTCTAGGAGGAAACCTGGGAAAGCACCTGGAAGATCTTTGAGGAGGTTCTGAGGAGTCACTGGAACTCACAGTGAGCAACTGGGACATCTGGGACCTGCTCCATTCCCAAGGAGATGGCTTCTGTCTCTTCATTGACACCACCAGTCTGGAAAAAAAAAGGGCTGTTCATGGAAAGCCAAGGTCTGCACAGCTGAGGATGAGGAAGATCTTCTAGGACGCACACCAGGATCTCAAAGCAGAGGTCAGCAAGAGATACCTCCTAAGGAAGCTGTTCCCTCAGTATGAAGAAGAGAGCTTCCTCAAGGTCAAGGACAAACTTGGCAGTTTGGAGCACTGAAGAAAATCACAGTGGAGAAGGCAGGCAGCCTGTCCCAAGAAGAGTGCAATAAAGGGCCTACCAAAGAGACGTGACACCACTTGGCAGCTTTTAACTCGGAGGATGACATGGTAGCCCCAATGCAGTTGTGCTCTTGACCACACTGGCCTTCATCTCCCATGAGGATGGCACTTCTTGCCTTCTGCCCAGGCAGCTCCAGGTCACTCCTCTGTCATTCAAAGGTCTCCTCCTCGCCATGCACGCTGTATGTCCAACACTCACCCCAAGGGCACCAAGACACTCGGGAGCGGTTGGGAGGCTGATGACAGGAGGTCCCACAGCCACTAACAACAGGCATCACAGGCTGCATTTCACTCGTGTGGGCAACGGGCTGAATCCCACTCCTGAGAGCACTGCACTGAAGAGCTATTCTGTAGCCACAGGATCATGGAAGAATTTAGGCTGGAAGAAGTCTCTGGTGGTCATCTGATCCAATTCCAGCTCTGAGCAGGGCAAGATACCAACCTGGATCTAACCTTAATCCTGCTTTAAGCTTTGGAGAATGGACCCAGTGTCACTCACCACATGAGAAGACCCACTCCTAACAGCTGGGGGTCCCCAGGGGTACCAGGCCTTTTTAGATGAGTATCAGTGGAAACAACTGAGACTCAATGGTCTACAAAGAACATGAAAATCCACTCTTGGTAGTTGGAGACCACCCCAGAGTTTGCCATCCACACCTCTTCCAGTGCCAGATGCAGCACCCATTAGAAACAGGAACTAGAGCTGTTAAAAGATGTCCACAACACTCTGGAGCACTCAATGCTTTCCTGCAGAGACTGGGATTGACATCTTTTCTCCCAGGCCTATCACTTCTGGAGTATTTTGCCATGCTGGGAAGCCCCTGAGATGTCTCCAGGGGAGGGAGGGACGGGACTGGGCAGTGCTGGTGTCCCCTGGAGCCAGGGCAGCCCCGGGAGGCCTGGCAGCAGGTCCTGCTCACATGCTCAGGGAACAGCCGATCGCCAGTTCTGGGGTCAGGAAGGAATTTTTTCCCCCAGGCACATTGGCACAGGTCCCTGGGGGTTTTTCGCCTTCCTCTGCAGCACTGAGCAGGGCCCCTTGCCAGGGCTCCTCGGGGCCATTGCTGGCCAGCGATTCCCTGCTGCTGTGTTGCAGGAGCAGGAGTCCAGCTGTGCCCTCCATCCCTCCGCCTCTCCTCCCTGTGGCAGTTTTGTTTTTCTAATTTTCAGTCATTTGAACATAGGTCTTCTAAGGCAATGTTCTACAGCTCCATGCTCAACAGGAGCTGCTATTTTTTAACTGCCCCTGCATACAATAAAATTTTCTTTTTATTGTATCTCAGTTCTGTTGTCTGCAAAGATACGCCTATTTCTGCCTCAAGAACTTTGTCCTTCAGAGGCATTATCAGTTACTGTAGATAATTTTTGGACTCACAGTGATGTTATCACCATTTAAAGAGCTCAGCAGTTTCTTCTCTGGACATCCTTCGTGGATGTCTCTGAAGAGTCCATGTCACAGCATGTCAGAGTCATTTCTTTCCTGCTCAGTATCAGGACACCTAAAATTGGTCTCACCAACATCCTGTGCTCTGCACGCTTAGATCCCACCAGCTGCCACAAGACCTCGGTCTGAGAGAACGCCCTACGTTCTCTCGGCCAGGAGAAGAAAGCTGATGGATGCACCTGATGTACTCGGGAATACCATCCCAACAGACACCTGGAGTTTTAGGAAGGTCCCTGATGTCTATCAATAATGGCCCTTTTCTACCACACTTACTGCTCAGGTGAGAGATTCTGGATGGTTGTTGCACATGGCTGGTTTTCTATCTGAACTCTTTATTCTTCAAAAACAAGAAAGCAAAACTTTCCTGTCTATAAGCCTGGACACACACTGCCCTGTGCTCTTCAGTTCCTCACCTATTAGTACACAATGCCACGCACATCAGGCACGCCAGGGAACAGAGGACGCAAGGCAGCTCCACGTCTCCTGGAAGACTTGCTCATCTGCAAACAGCCTTGCATGCTCTGCAGAGTAAGGAGGGCTGAGTGCCCTTTCTAGCCAGTGAGATCTGGCTCTGCAGGCTGTGCCCCCAGCGCAGGAGCACAAGAGGAGGGGGAGGCTGGAGGCTCAGAGCATCAGGTGGTGCTCTCCATACTTGTAGGGAAGAACTGGCTCTGACTCTGGTCACTGCTGTGGAAAAAAACAACCCTTGATCCCAAACCATACCCTATCTACCGCAGCGCTGCGTCCTTGCCAATTCTCCGTCCGTGCACAATATTATCTTTAACACGAGGCTCAGCGGGAGCCGCGGCGCAGTCCCAGCAGCAGACCCATTTCAGACACACCCTGCAAACAAAGTGAAGCACAGACCTCGCTGCGGCCTTTCCAGTGCATCCCACAAAGCACAACCCATCCCATGGGGCCGCCAGGGCTCCAGTCCTTGAGCGCAGGGCATCTCCCCTGCCTGCTGAGTCCTGAGCTTCACCAGGACCCAGAGCCCTCGTTTCCCACCCACCTCCTCACGCCATGTGATGGCACCCAGCAGCAGGCCCCATCTCCCAGCCCCACCATCACACCACACATCACCCTGTGTGGCTCCATCCTGGCCAGGTACATACCCACCCTGACCCACCACATACCCCCCACCACACCGCCAGCCCCCACGCACCAGACTCACACTCCTGGTGTCCTCCTAAGGCAAGGGCTGCACTTTTCTCTTACTTTTCTAGGGACTTGCTCTAGTTCAATGGGGGACTTCCAGAGTCTCTGCTTGGTGGGGCAACTCCAGCCACCGATGCTTCTCACCTCCACCTCCTCAGCAAGCTTCAGCAGCATCTGCTGCTTTGGGGGCAGAGGCCATTAGTAAAAATATATAACATGGATCCCAAGAGTTCCAGCATGCCTGCTTCTGCTCCAGTACCCTCCTGGCCCCCAAGACGCCTGGCATGACCCCCCATACCCCTGCCATGCCCCCCACAGCCCTGCCGGGCACCAGGCTCCCACCCATAGCCCAACCACACTGAGCGATTCCCTCCCACAGCTGAGCTCCTTCCCTCCCCAAAAGCAGCCAGTCTCCATAAGCCGCCAGTCCAGGTCCACCCCAGGCACAGCCTGGCAGAGCAGGAGCCAGCACAGGTGGCGGTGAGATGTCATTTGGGCTCCAGTTGTTGTCCGAGCACAGCCACACCTACAGTGTCACACAGCCCTGGGTGCCTTCCTGCCAACTCCACCACCCTGCAGAGAACGACTCCACCAAAAAAGCAGCTGCTGGCACAAAGTCCTGCTGACACCCCGAGCCACTCGCAGCCTCCCTCTCTGCCCACCCAGGGGTCCATCCTCCACCTGCTGCACCACCCTGGGCACGGCCAAGCTGCCAAAGCCCACGGTCACGAGAGGAAACCCCCCAGCCCAGCATCAGGAGCTCTATTCCCTGCAAGGTTTGGCTCAGCAGCCGAGCTGCCCCACCTCCAGGATGGCACTGCTCTGCTGCCAAGGAAAGCAGGTCTCTCCTCCGGACGTGGGACTCTGAGCACAGCCCAGGCATGGCCGGAGCACCTGCGGGTCCCGCGGCTCTTCCCTGCACCTCACGGACCATGCTGTGCACCCCATGTTATCACGGCAATGCGCAGTAGCATGCCCTGACCCTGGGGAGGTGCACAGGGTTCACCTGCCACGAGAAAAGCCTGGGAAGGGCCAGTGGGAAGACACCCAAGTCACACAAACGGAGCGTGACAAGGGACGATATTTTTAGGGCAGGGAGAACTTGTAGTTTTAAAATAAATTGGGGGTGAAAATAGGTGGGTCTCCATCCTGAAGCTGAGGTATCACTTTTTTCAGGAATTGCACTACAAAAGAGGCACACAGGGCTCCCACAACCTCCCCAGCCCCAGCTCCCAGTGCTTCCACAGACCAGCCTCCCAGCACGGCGCCTCCTTAGTGTGACTGCCTCCTATCCCTCCACCTCAAGGATGCTGCACCCGTGACACTGTCATGCTGCTCGCAGGGACCCGCCGTGCACAGCTGCCCGTCCCCTGACCACACAGCAGAGGAGCCAAACTCAAGGGGGCTGTCACACAGGAACCCCCTTCTCTCCTCTCCCCACCACCCCAGCCTCCCCTTTACCTCTCTGGCTCTTCACCCCCTTTTTTCCCCCCCCGATAGCTCTCCAGCCCGTTCCCTCTTCCCTCTGGCCCGCCCTCCTGCTCCCAGTTTCCTGACATTTCCATCCCATCCCCTCCACGGACCCCCAGCTGCTGGCACCCAGCGACTCTGACACTGTCAGAGCCCCACCAGTCCTCTCCTTCCTCTCCTGCTCCTTCCACCTTGTCTCCCCAGAAGCCCCAAGCCCATCTTGGGGCTCTTCAACACATCCCTCCCCACCAAACCTTTACCTCTCCTGCT
>WKFP01014182.1:0-21996 GCA_011057875.1 Pterocles orientalis
CTATCCACCAGCGCTGTGGCCCTGTCGTAGAAAGCCACCAAATGCATCAGGCATGATTTTCCTTTGCTAAAGCCCTGTTGGTTGTTGTCAATCCAGGAGGATTTGCTCCATGGTCTTGCCAGGCACAGAGGTGAGACTGACCAGCCTGTAGTTTCCCGGGTCTTCTTTATTTCCTTTTTTAAAAAATGGGTTTTATGTTTCCCCTTTTCCAGTCTGCGGGAACTTCACCAGAGTGCCACGACTTCTCGAATATGATGGATAGTGGTTTGGCAATTTCATCTGCCAGTTCCCTCAGGACCCATGGATGTATCTCATCAGGTCCCACGGACTTGTGCACCTTCAGGTTCCTTAGATGGTCTCGAACCTGATCTTCTCCTACAGCTGGCAGTTCTTCCTTCTCCCACTCACTGCCTTTGCCTTCTGCAACTTGGGCAGTGTAGCTTGAGCTCTTGCCAGTGAAGACTGAGGAAAAGAACTCATTAAGTACCTCAGCCTTCTCTATATCCTGGGTCACTAGGTCTCCCGGTTTCTTCCGGAGGGGGCCCGCATTTTCCCTAGTCCTTCCTCCTTTTATCGCTGACATACCTATAGAAGTTCTTCCTGTTACCCTTAGTGTCCTTGGCCATATTTAATTCTGTCTGGGCTTTAGCTTTCCTAACCTGATCTCTGGCTTCATGGACGGTGTCTCTGTATTGTCCCCAGGCTACCTGTCCTTGCTTCCACCCTCTGTAGGCTTCCTTTTTTTGTTTGAGTTTGCTCAGGAGTTCCTTGTTCATCCATGCAGGCCTCCTGGCATTTTTACCTGCCTTCCTCTTTGTTGGGATGCATCGCCCCTGAGCCTGGATGAAGTGATCCTTGAATATTAGCCAGCTTTCTTGGGCCCCTCTTCCGTTCAGGGTTTTATCCCATGGGACTCTTCCAGGCAGGTGCCTGAAGAGGCCAAAGTCCGCTCTCCTAAAGTCCAGGGTAGTGAGTTTGCTGTGTGCCCTCCTCACTGCTCTGAGGATCTTGAACTCCACCATCTCATGGTCGCTGCATCCCAGGCTGCCCTTGAGTTCCACATTCCCCACCAGCCCTTCCTTGTTGGTGAGAACAAGGTCCAGCACGATTTTATGTAACTTCTCCTGGATCTGCCTTTAGGGGAAAAATCTAGAAACTTTGTATGTGTGTTGTGTGCATGTGTTTCAGCTCCTTTAAGCTAGTTCAGAACAGTGGGGAAAGTCAGAATTTTACTAAGCTCCAAGAAGGTTATAGATATTCTACCTGTTTCAAAAGACAGTTTACAAATAAACTGGTACCTTTTCCTCTTACTTTTGAGGACCATTGCTTTAAAATGTTGCTTAATTAAAAAATACCAGAATTTTCAAGTTAGTGCTTTTACTTCTTTGAATTTTATTCTGGGGAAGATACTGAATATTACAGTAAAGTAAGTTTTTCAGAATCTACATTTGCTAGTAGAATTTTTCATTTGGTACTAATATTGAGGATCAGGGTGACTGCAGCTTAACAGAGGTGGTTCTGCAGCCAGGTTGCTGTAGCCAGGTTTCCTATCTACCATTGAAGATGGAAGATCTTCGTCAGTGCAGGTCTCAAGGGAGCTGTTTGGCATGACGCTGTCAATGAGTGCTTTGGGACTCCTTAGTGCATGCATCATTGATTTAAAAGACAGTTATAGCTCCTCTGGAATAATTTGGTCTACCCCCATAAATACACCCTTAGGGACACTAATGCATGCATTACTGGAACAACAGTGTGTAATAGCTGTTCCTTCAGGTTTATGCTGCTGATACTGTAGCTGAAGATGTCATTTGATCCGTAGACAAAGCTAGTTAGAGGATTACTTTACAGTTCCAGCTCAGAAAGCAGTAGTAGCCTCTTTTTTGTTAAGGCTAAGCTCTGTATTATCTCAAATCCTGGAAAACCTTAGTGACAAAATCCCGCAGTGAAAATGAGATAAAACAGACTGGGTTGGGGCAATTTGCTTTGATTGAAGGAATTGTCTTTTTTCCTCCTCCGTCTTCGTGTTGTTGAAGGGCTTTTTCTGACTTCAAACTGTCCTTTGTTCATGTTCTCAGACAATACTCTTTCTGTTTGTGCTCACATATAATTTGTTTTATTGGGCTTTATTTTTTTGCTATGGACTATATACTTTTATTTTAGAGGTAATAAAGATGCCAGACTGCTGTTTCTGAGTATTACATTAAACAAATTTTGAGGTGTAATATGCCATGAAGAACTTAGCTGTAGGAAATCGGTCTCAGTTCTTACTGCAAGTAATAGAAGCTAGTGCAGATGTGTGAGAATAGGTGTCTGACATTTACCTCTACAAGAGATGAGGATCTCATGCAATATTTATGGTCTTTATATCAATATAAAAGTAAAAGTGAAACTTAATAATGAACACTTATGTAGGCAGACCAAAGGATATCTTCATCTGATGCTCAGGATAGTTATTCTCAAGCTTTCTTCCCCTTCACTTCTTATTCTGGTCCCCTTCTTGTCACCTTACATTGGTTACAGTACATAGTGCTTACAATAATGCTTCAAAAGAGGGTTTTCATTTATAATGTAGAAAAAGAAGTTAAAGACATGTCTTATATCTCTGTGCTGACCAGTTACACAAATAGTTTTTTTCCCCTATTAGCTGTATTAGGAATAAATGTCCAGATCATGTACATATTTAAATGATTATTGTTCCATTAACCATTGAAAGGAAACACTAATAAATACAGAAAAAAAACCTAAGCTAACTATTTTTTTTTGCCACCTAAACTCATATCTATTTAAAAAAACCCACAAACCCACATACCTTAGGCCTCCTCAACTCCCTTGAACAGGAAAACATTTTTTTTGGTGGTTTCACCTTGTGGACATGATGGGTGTTAACTGCAGTGAGTTATGACAAAATGAAAGGATTTTGCCTGTACATCTCTGAAGTTTCACAGACAGAAGAATACGTCTTCTATTGATTTGGTGAGAGAACCAAGTCAGACTTATAGATTACAAAGGGAAAACCTTACTCATTTATGCCAGGCAAACACTGTCATATAACCAAGATGTCTTTCAGTCCTTGGTATTCATGTCACATCAACAAGAAATTATACTGACACTTTGCAATTTACTTTATATCAATGTGTAATAACCAACCTTTGAAAGCTTGATTGGCTTTGGAGGAGAAAAATCAATAGGATACAATACAGGCTATTAAAATCAGAGCAGGACAGAGAACAAGAACTTTGCTTTCTAGGTGTTCTGATGGATCTCAGAATAAATTAATGAGGAAAAGAAGTTAAGATTTCTTCTTAAGCTTAGTGGTGGCTTTAACTGAAGTCTCTGTTTCCTGATGCTGATGCCACACTACAGCAAAATCTGCGTTATTAAGCTCTCTTTCCCACCGAAACAGACCAGTCTCACCCAAACTGGCCACTGGGAAGGTCTATGTCCAAGATTAACTCCTGCAACTTTCATGGAACTTGTTTGAGACTATGTCAGTTGAACAAGCCAAAAATCGTGCCATGGACCCTTTTATCAGTTTCTCGGCACTGTTAGTTTCACCAGTGTAGACACAAGACTGCCTGTGCAAAGAAAATCTATACTGTAGCCCAATTGTCTGTGAATTATGAGATATGACGCTCCCATCAACAGCGGGATTTTTTCCCCGTGTACACATTCATTCCCTGGGCCAGTGCAGGAAGGAAGAAGGCACCCTGTGAGCAGTGCTGGGCTGTTTTCACAGGAGAACTGCCATCAACAGGAATTAACATGTGTAATCACATTGAGACTTCCTCAGACTTTTCCCCAGGAAGTAATTTTTGTGAGGGCAGAAAAATAATAATGTAATACTGTATAAATTCAGAGAATTAGTTTAATGTTTTCTAATTTGGCTAGTGTAGCACTTGGCTGCTTTTAATTACCCAGACGGGAAACCAAGTGGAGGAATCAGCCTCCCTTTTTTATTTATCATGATAATATCATTGTGAAATGGCATCTGTTACTGGCCTAAGACAAAAAAAAAAAAAGAAATATAATGTGTTGTTTTGAAATTTTTTACTTAGAAATGGTAATGCTAAAAAAAAAGATCGTTTGCAACAGCTTTCAATGGGTCTTTAATGAAATTATTGCTGTCACAGGGATATTTCCATATTAGTAAGATCAGATATCTAAATGAGTCTTCTGTTTGATTTTTTGTGGAGACCAAATCGAGTTAATAAAGAAGAAAATAAATGTATAAATAAATGCAGGGAGGAGACCATTAAACTGAGAAAAAAATAAAAACTTTGAGATTTTTCTACCCAGGGTTCACCTCCCAGAAATCATATTGACACTAATTGCATTACTGATTCAAAATAATGAGGTGGATTCTAAATCATCACTAACAAAGTTATGATAATTACTTACTGAGATATTGAGAATAATAAGCCTTTTTCCACCCTCACTATATTTGGGATCCCTGAAAATGGAATCCAAGGAGAAAAAACAGTTCATAAAAAGAAATACAAAGTAATAGAAGTCTTTAATCTAGCTTTAACTTTCTAATTAGATTTTTAAACTCTTCACTGTAATGCAATACTTTTCATAGATAGGTAGGTGATACTTTCCTGAAAAGCAAAAGTCTTTGTAAATAATATACACATTATTACAGTAGTGGGACAACAAAGGTGCCATAGGTGCCTACTAGAGCAAAATAATGAGATTTAAGTGTCACATCAAGGTTATTTAGGCATTGTTCATTAATAACACTGCACTTTTTTCATAAATATGGCATTTTCAGTAGCTTTCTAAGAGTCTACATACACTTTCTTAAGGCACCATGCATCTAAAAGCAAATCAGACCACTCTTTTTGCTTTGTACAGTGAT
The DNA here is from genome assembly GCA_011057875.1 of Pterocles orientalis. Classification (NCBI taxonomy): domain Eukaryota; kingdom Metazoa; phylum Chordata; class Aves; order Pterocliformes; family Pteroclidae; genus Pterocles; species Pterocles orientalis. Next base: position 4,859 of record WKFP01014182.1, read on the forward strand.
TTTTGAACAGGGAAGAATAAATTTAACTTTACTGAATTCGATTCTGATGATATTATAAAAATAAATGTCAGTGAAATCTAAATGGATCTTTCCATGCTAAGATAGGCTGGCTAGGGTTAGAAAAATAAACATATTAGACATAAACTCAAAATATTGTTTAAGTTTTAGGTATACTTTCAGCACTGATAATTTCCATAAGAAGTCATGAACCAGAAGGACGAAAATTTGTCTGCTATATCGTATCAACTATGTATTTGAAAACAAAAATCAGGAACAGAAGAATAATGTAATCATTACAAAAAAAAATTTTTTTAGAACACTTTAAAAAAATGGCATTTTTTTTTCCATTCCTGACCAGCTTCTAAATATTATTAACTATGTAAAGAAAGACACATAATAAAATGCAGTGACCTGATAAAATATTTCAGGTTGAATTAATTTTGATATTTTCTATTAAAATTAGAAGGTCTGTGAGATGACAGACTATTGGGAGAAATTTTTTGGCATCAGATTCCCTGTGTAAAAAAGTGTAGCTGTTGAAGGCCACTCAAACTGTTTTGGGGCATCCACAACTTCCCTGGGCAACTTGCTCCAGTGTCTCACCACCCTCACAGTAAAGAATTTCTTCCTAATATCTGGTCTAAATCTGCCCTCTTCCAGTTTAAATCCATTACCCCTTGTACTGTAGCTACATGCCCTTGTAAAAAGCCCCTCTCCATCTTTCCTGTTGGCCCTGTTCAGGTACTGGAAGGCTGCTATAAGGTCCCCCCAGAGCCTTCTCTTCTCCAGGTTGAACCACCCCAGCTCTCTCAGCCTGTCCTCTTAGGGGAGGTGTTCCAGCCCTCTGATAATCTTCACGGCTCTCCTCTGGACTTGCTCCAACAGCTCAGCGTTCTTCTTGCATTGTGGGGCCCAGACTTGGATGCAGTACTCCAGGTGGGAGCAGAGTAGAAGGGAAGAATCACCTCCCTCGACCATGCTTCTCTTCATGCAGCCCGGGATCTGTCTGGCCTTCTGGGTTTAAAAATAAAGTGCTTTCAGCTACTTGTTGCGATTCAGCCTGAGAAACCTTTATTTCTGAATGCCATGCTTTCTATACATAGTAGAAAAAAAGTGAAGGAATTTGAAGTGAGGTTCACAACAATCACCTGGTGAAGTCAGGATGCCTAAAGCTTTCCAGCAAAAATCTTTATTTGAAATAAATCAGGAGATATAAATTGCTAACCAGCAGATATTCCTAAGGCAATCTTTTTGTTGATTTGTTGTAAGGAGTCTAGGTGGCTTAGGCTATGAGTCAATAACATCTCTACACCCTTCTATCCTTTTAAAATATTATTTTCTCCGGGGGAAATTTTAAATTTACTTTATGTGACACTCTGCGTGTGAGAGTATAGGATATCCAGGTTCAGATGCCCCAGGGGCATGGTAGGACAGACAAACCACTACTTGGTAGGGCATGATGGCCAGGTGGTTGTCTCCTGGCAGTTGTGTTACACAGAAGCTAGGTCTTTATGAGAAACAAAACTTTATTGCTTCAAAATGAACAAGTTCAGAAGTGTAGGGGTTTTGGTGGTCCCTTTGAAGTGAGACTGAGAATTAGAGGGACAAACACATTGGCCTGCTTTATCTGAAATAATCCTTAAATCCAGGAAAAAAAGCTCAAAGATCCTCCATTGTCAGTGAGTACTGCAGTTACCAGACTCTTCTATAAAGTACGTTGTCTCTGTTTTTTCTCCTGAAGTTTTGAAATTTTAGTCACCTTGGCATGTATTATAGGCTGTCTAAGAACAAACATAAAATTAATCTACAGAGGAATTTAGGTGGATATGGATACCAATCCACATACCAAGTGCCAAGACTGAATTGGTGGTAGAAATACAGGTCCCTGAATCAGAAGTGAAGCACCCCAGCTCTGAGATACTGAAATGGAGAGGGGTCTAAATCAAAACTGTAGGAATAGATATGTTTGAGGGTGTTTGAAGAGCAACACTGGAGAACGATCTAAATGTTGAACGTAAAACCAGCCTTTACATTGAACTTTTGTGATTAAGCATTCAATAAATAATATTGAATTATTTATTCTTTTTATGAGATTAAATTAAATTTATTTATTATTTTTTTTCTGAGGTTGAATTAAAATGCTACTTGTACTTCTCTGCTAATTAATCCATACCTAAGAGAAATGATCTATTTTAATTGCTTTCCAGAAGACAATGTTTGTTTTTCTTTGTCATACACTTAACAAACAGCCTTTCTACTGTTGTTTCTCTCTTAGGGCACATTCACAAAATGATAATGCATCTCTACAAATTATTTGGCAGCTGGTAGTAGAATATAGTAAGTCCATTAAATTAAGAAACAGCTCACCAGTATTTTTTTTTCTAAATTACACTATAAAAAGAGGAGTAGCAGTTTGTGAAGCAGGGGTTTTGCTCACAAACAATTAAAGGCTATGAGAACAGTGGCAGTCTGTGTTCAAGGCCTTAACTGCACACAGACAAATAGTTCTCTTTAGTTCTGCTTCACAAAGGGAAGTCGTCGTTATAGGATAAATGTGCCCAGGGTAAAACATACTGAATCTCAGCAAACTGATTTGTGAAGACATAAAGATACCTTAGACCCAGTGGAAATTTAACAGATCATTCAAGGCAAGCCGGAGCAGATAGCAGGCCGTGGTTTTGAGCAAAAAAAATTAACAGGGGTGCTTCCACTGGAGATGTAGAATTTGTTTCCGTAATGACACATTTCTGACACCTGTGGTGCTTTTGTGCTGTCATGTGTCTGAAACAATTCTATGCCAGAAAACTGTCAGGTTTCCCCTCCAAAAAAGGGAGAAATACAGACTTAACAAAAAAACCCCAATTAAAATGAATGTAAATACATTTAAAATATATTTCAACATAGTATAGTTATACCATATTTCGGAAAATATAGTCTGCACACACAGGTAAGCTCATTGAAATGCTTAGATATCGACAGAATTACAAATCATGGAATTCCTGAAATGTTTAAGGCTTCAGCTTTCAGAAAATGTCCGTATCTTAAATGATACAACTTGGTTTTGTTGATTGTGAGTTTTACACGAGCAGCTACAGACCCTGTTGAGAACTTGGGTAATAGAAATTTATATAGTTCTTCCCAAAAATATAAAAAATATATATGTAACTTGAAAAAATACGTGAATACAATACAAATTGAATGTATATCCAGAACACTTCAGGACTGTACACTTAGAGGTTTCTGCTCTGTGGCTTTGTTTCAATGCATTATGAAGATACTGTTACCATCTGTTGTCAGCCTCCCCCCACCCCCCCGCAATATGTAATCTCTTTACAAATTTCAAATGTATGTACACTTGGGCTGCCTTTGGTGAGGTCTTGTTTTATGATGTCTGGCTCTAATTACAATGAAGAAATTGCACAACAGATTTTTAATGATATCTAATTTAATTAACTTTCTGGTGAACAAACAATGTAAATCTCTAGTTTTGGTATTCTGAGGGGGAGGGAGGAGAGTGGGGGCATGGGGAAGGAAGATGGGTGTAGCATATCTGATTCCAGGCAGTTTACGCTATGTAGCTGTTAGATCATTTCCCTATGTTTGTAATGCTTCGTAGTTGATATTGTCCCCTAATACTCCTTGTGGAAATGGTGTCATATAACAGTAACATCAGAAAGTAATGAAGGATACTACTCATTTAGTATATTTAGGTTGCTAAAGCTCCCCTCTGTCTTTGTACTGCAGAACAATGAAAAGAGCTAAACAGAGGGAACACTAACACACCCATACCCTAAGACGCTGCCAGTGAAGTCTGTAGTAGACAAAAAAGACATTATAATTTGTCATAAGGACAGGGACATGTATTCTCTGAAGTACTAAGGGCTTCCCATAGTTAAGACTAAAGCATTTCACTCAACAAATTAACATTGTTTTAATATTGATTATACTTGCGACAACATCAAGCCAATGTTTGTTAATACTGTAACTAAAGTATATGGTGTCATACAGTTAACTCTGCAACGCAATAAAGGACAAGAGAAAAACTGGTGGTAAATACCTGCCAGAGAGAAAAAGAATAAGGCTTTTCCAGTGTAAAGATTATAATTCTACATAGATTATTTTGATAGTGCTTCACAGGTGATTATGATAGCAGAGCCTGTGTTTTTTCACCAGTGAAGGGCCAAAAGAGATTCCCTTTTTTCTTTGAAAGAAGTCAGTGCTGGTTGATTTTCTTGTGATGCTTGGTGTTTGGATTACCTGAAGGAGGTACTACGTAGGAGGTAGTAGCAAACCGACTGTGGCACAGATAAGTTACTGTGCCTGCGACCAAAGAAACACTTGGTACACCAGTTGTTTCTACCAAGAGGAACTCCTGCTGGTACAACAGACCTATCATAGTGTGACCATAAATTTACTCTTCCTTCATACTTTGGTAAATTGCTATTTTAAGTCTGATAAATCTTGTACAAGCTGTGAGACCTTGAACTGAGAAACTAGTAGAGTTGTAAGAACCTACTTAACTGGAATTAATTCTCTAGCTAAATCTGTGTTGCTCTGTGACCAATCATGCATTCTAACTAGACGGCTGTGAGAGCCATATGTCATATCATTTATATTCATTTTCCTTAATTGATCATTATATTAATTTACAAGTATCTGCTGTAGGTGATGCTGAGGGTAGAGTGTACTATAACATATTGTCCTTCATTGTTGTTCAAGAGGACATGTGGCCTAGAGTCACTTCCATTGGTTTGGTGTCCCAGGAAATTTCTGCATACTGTTCTAAAATGGCAGTTTTAAAACCTTTCATTTGAATGGAAATTCAAATAGAAAATGGAACTGCATCCTTCACTTATCTTGGAAAGGTTAATAATCAAGATAACTAATAGAGCTTATGTCATACCTTTCAGTTCAAGCCTTCAGGGCAGTACCAAAATTTGAGCTCAGGACTCCACTTTTTTCCTGGTGTAATAGCACCATGTAGGGTATACAGGATTCCAGATATTCCCTTGTATCTATACAGTATTTAGTAATTTGATTTATATTTCTGAGAGGTAGTTTCTTTCTCATGCTTATTCTTCTGTTTCTTAGCGTCACATTGGCCCACAGGCTTGCCCACAACATTTCTGCATCTTTGAAAACTTAAATTGAAAAGATGTAACTGTATCTGATCAACCAAATTTGTGTGCTGTATATAATTAAGAAGAGAGAAGGCCTTCTGGACTGTTTAAAGTGTCCTTGATAATACGAAGGTCCCATTACTATCTTTAAGTCAGTTTTTCAGCACTATGAATGTGACAAAACACTTAACATGGATACTGTAAGCATGATGTTATCACTTAGGATTTTGACAACTGGAAGACATATTCTGGGTGGGCTATGTCAATCTTCCAGGTCCTACTATGGAGGGAATCCTTCTGTGACTGTTTTCTCTGACGAGACATTCCCTAGATTGCTATCAGCATGACTGGGTCTGTGGTGCAAGGAATCAAAGCAAAAAAGTATTAAAGAAGTTCTTATAATAACTTCTTGTATCTCTGTGCATTGTTTATGAATTAATGATCTAACCATAATGATTTCAGGTTGTAAATAACCCAAGTATGTTCTTTTGTTCAACTTTTCATCTATATTTAACTTCTTTTTATATTTATTAATGTACTTTAGGAGAACAATTAAAGCTGTTTCTAACATGTGAGGTGAATACAGTTGGTTACTAATAGCAGTTGCTAGACCATGTAATAATACATCAGCAAAACACCACAACTAGGAGTGCTAGAGTGAGATATTAGAGAATATGAAAGCTGAGGCTGCTTCTGAACTTTATTTGCATAGATGGAATATAGGCTGGGCTTTTGGTTTGGCACATTATAGATACAACACTGAAAATATTCAGACATGGTGTTTGGTTTGTATCCATTTGTAACGAAAAAATGAAATACAAATGAAATAAATCAAGCTGCATATTTTGCTGTCCTGTGAGACAGATGACCGTGACTTTCACATTTATTTTATTATGGACATAAACAAACCAACAAATGAATTCTTTGAGTCTTAGAAGTGCTACAGATGGTATAGTAATTCCTTAGACACATGATATAGTTTTATACATGGCAGATGGCAAATACTGAGTGTCCATATTGGCTCTACACAATTAATCTTGGTCTGTTCAAATGAAAGGTAGTTCTACACTCTTCCTCACATCACTCAGATAGCCATTTGATTAAAAAAGATAGAAAACCATATATCCCTATGAAGATGGTTTTAGAATACTAAACCTATAAAGCAAAATAAACAGTCTGGTTCGGGGATATTTGTCATATGTGGCTTAAGGCCCTGTGTGGTGAAAGATGGTACAGCAGGAGAGGAGGTGCAGTTATGGATAAAGCATTAGAAGAACACACAATATGGGCAAAAAAAGTGGATTGGAAATTGTTTTACACTGTGGGGAACATTGTAATGGAGATGATGGCCATATTACAGCTCTGAACTTGCCTTGGGGGAAGGTTGGGTAGCAAAAATCAACGTGATTAAGGAATGACCTGCCAACATCTTGTTTGGTCCCCGGGAAGGAATAGGGCCTTTTCCATATTTGATAAAATGTGCAGATACGGATTTACATAGCAAATTATTTACTTAGTGAGCAAGAAGTAGTAATCTACTCTGCAGGTGAATTCATTATTCTATGTCATTTCTTCAACTATTATTCACATGGCAGAAATATTCTTACCCTGTAGTGTGTAATTAGTAGAATAGAAAATGTAATAAAAACCCCAACCAAAACCCCTACAACGACAGCATATACATATTTAATTGATGCAAACATTTAGTGGGACAATGATTTGATCAGTGACAGGAGGCAATTAATATTACACTCAAGATACGTAATATCACCATGACTCTTAACTAAGAATCTTTAAAGTTGTGGCTGTTGGAACACTGGTGGTTTACCTCCTGAATGTTTTACTTCTAGGTGGAAACTAGCACTCAAATCCATTCTTTAGAAAAGATAATTTCACAAATAGCTGTCTTTAATATCTAACTTAGACTACCTCGCTTGCCATGAAGGTAAATGTCTGGTATCCTAGACATGCTTGTGCTAGATACTGATTACAGTATACTGAGCGAATTTTGACAAATTTGTGGGGCTGAGAATGTATGTGGGACCATGTTGCAACCAGCACCTTAGGGAGATTGATGGAGTTGCTGATTTGCTCCTTCAGCTTTTCTGCCTTTACCAACAGGCTGTAAGGGAGTGATGAGTTGCCCTAAGGACTCTCCCAGTATGAAAAATTGCGGGGTTGGCACTCTTGGGCTTGCCAGAAGATGCTAGGACACTTCATCTAGATGAAGAGTTTGTTATCCAGTAAGACTACTCACAAGACTATAAAGAAGTAACTTAATATTGCCTGTTCAGCTCTTCTACTGGAAAAAAAATTCTCCAGAGCAATTTTCATTCACGTATGTTGCATGCATTTAGCAATGATAATGACTGGTAAGACTGAGTTTTCAAGCTTTGTGGCAAAAATTATCATTAAAACTATAAAGAAGTATTCATCTGCAAATCAGAGAGAGAGAGAGAGAGACTCAGTTTCAAATGGGTGTTCGAATTTGCCTGAAAAGACCAAACATACTTGTCTGCTAGACACTCAATAAGATGCCTACATAGCAAGCTTAAAACAAATAAAATGAAATACCTTTTCTCCTAAAAAGTCATAAGTGACCAAAATACCAACAGTTCCAAAAATGGATTTTGTAATGTGAGTCATTTAATATGGATTTGATTCGAGTCCAAATACAAACTGAATCACAGGCAATTAATTATTGTTACTTTGGATTGCTGGGAGTGGTAGCAGCAGGTATATAGGGAAAAGAAGTTTATTCTTAATCCTATGTCCTTTTATGTTAATGTATGATCACTGAGAATAACCAACCTGCGACAGTAAAGTTTATTATACTTACTTGCAACACAGTGTATTTTTTGCATAACACTGGTCCAGTTTAATGTTCGGTTATATGATAAAAGGTTTGTCTCCATACACACAAAGGAGTACTGAGGCACAAGAAGTAGAAAATCCAGCCAAAGGGTCCCAGGGCTGCTCTAGGGGAGCCATCGGCCCTTCTTCGGGGATGGTACCCACCCATCCCTGTGAGACCATGGGAGTGGCTCTCTGCAGCACCTTTCAGATTGAGGGAAGTCACAGCCTGGGGGTATAGGATTTACTAGAGGATGCATTTTGGGATTATACAGGACACTATGGAATGTTTAGGGGAGACACCAAAGGTGGGCAAAGGGAGGAAGGGATGAAGATGGTTTGGAGGGGGTTGGAAGAAGGCTGTGAAAATAGAGAGGTAAAGTGATAAAAAGAGCTGGTTATGTGTAAGCAGGCTGCTTATTGGTATGCCTGCCTGGCCATGCCCTGCACCTGATCAGTGCTGTCTGTCCTGTCTTATTGTTAAATTCTGTTTCTAACTTTGCTTTGGTGAGGGACTTGCTACGCTGTGTGCGTGTGTACGTACAGTGGACTGAGTGCCAGGATCTGGGATTACACCCTGGCCATAGAGGTCTGTACATCTGTGGTACCAGCACTGGATGGAGTGCCCCCAACGGGAGGGGTGGCCATGGGTTATTGGGGTCACCTACCTGTGGTGCCAGCAACTAGAGTGACTGGCGTGTGTCCGTATTGTGTGGCTACTTGTCAGTGTGTGATCAGCAGTGAATATCAGGCAGACCTACTAGTGAGTAGCTTGGAACCCAGGTGTCAGAGTGACAATTGATCTGGAATGGCTGCTGGACAGACCAGAGGGTGTGCGGGTTGGCTGCTGGAGGGCCGATGAGGTCGAAATGTGAGAGGCCTGTTTGCATGTGTGTGTCCTGTGTGAAGCAGCTGAAGGCAAGACGATCCAGGGGTCAGTTACTCAGTAGACTTGAGTGTCTATGGCCAGTTAGCAGACATATCTGCATTATATATGTGCATGTATTTCCCACTAATGGATCTTCATCATGACCAGCCAGAGGGGGGAACCGAAATGATGCTGTCAGTGCTGCTCACATTAGCCCAAATGCTGAGAGTTTCTGTATTGATCATTGGCCGTGCTCGCCCATGCTGTTTATGTGTGTTCCTGTATGAGTGCCTACTGGGAACCCCTGCTCAGCTCTGCTGCCTGCGGCATGGGCTTGTGGCAGCCTTGCCTCTATGAGGCTACCAGATTCAACAACTCCTAACACTTAATATTTCACGGAAGCCTTGGGGAAAATTAAAATGTGTTACTATGCTGTACTTTACTTAATGTATCAAATCTGAGGGAAAATTACAGAGTTCCTATCATGTTCATATAAGTGCAATCAAAAGTGAGCAAAACCTTTGACACTGTTGCACTTCATATTGTATTAGATCTCTTCTATCTAAACATCATTTTCAGGCTTGTTTGATATCAGTAAAGGCAAACTGATATTGTGTGTGTCTGTTTAATATTGGCTCAATGAGATGGAAGCAGAAAGTGTGACAGGTCAGGTGTGTAACTTTCCAGGGTTTTAAATGACAGCAAGCTGGATATGGGCTATTGTGCTTGGCTACCGGAACTATACCAGATGAAATAGGCTTGCAGATGTAACCATCTGCTCCCCCATCCACCCCTCAAGGTGAAATGTGCAGGTTTGGTTGATAGTTGAGCCTCTAGGGACAAAGGCGTCTCAGTTCCTCAGCTCTCTGTCGTCGACTGATATGCAGGAGTCTTGATGGTCCTGAACAAAGGATAAGGACACTGTGGGATGTCAGCTGAAAAAGCTAAAGCCAGCATAAAAATGCATGTAGAGCTAATGTGATCAGCACAGGATTTGATAAAATTATGGTCTGAGCCACCCCCATCTAGCCATGTAGAAACCACACATATGAGTAAGCACTCAAAGAACTCATATCAGGTGTAGCTGGACTACATGTATGCAGACTCCCCAAGTGAGACAGGATGTCCACATCATGATGGAGACAAGTAGACAATACTCGGGGACTCAGCGAGTTAAGTGTTTATGGCCATAAAACAGTGGAAGATTGTCAACTTTATGAATATTTACTAATTAGGTACATAACTAATTAACTTCAGTGGAATCCATGTCCTTAACCAGAAGATCCAAAAGAACTATGACACAAGAATAAGAAAAAGCGTTGCAAACCAACTTAAAGAGGACATCAAAGAGTCCTACCTCAAGGTTAAGATGAATGAACAGTAGAAGTTCCAGCACCAAGAGACAAATGTATAACATGCAGAAGACAGGCTGCTTTATCCACCCAGTCTTCTGCTTCTTCCCAAATGTTAATCTTTGCTGGAGGACTGATTCTCACTTTTGAAAATTTTAATGAGCTAATTTCCCTGTGAGAGAGGGGGGGAGGGCAATTATTTTAATTAAATATCCTATACACTGAAACTATAAGATCACAAGCAACCAGATGCTCCGTTCATTCTAATTAATGATGCTGTGGGATTTCTGATATGCAGAAAGGACCTCAAATAGATCATACTTAATTACATACCTGCATTGCTCATAGTGAGCAAGAACGAAGAGTGTGGTCCAGAGACCTGAACAGTTACTGAGAGTATTCTGTGTCCTTCTCCAGTTTATTAAAAAGAGAGGTAGAGAGTGACAGTCTTCCCGGAAGTTCATTGCCTATAACTATCATAAGACATTTAAAATCTATGGCAAGTGTTGAGAAATCATTCTTATTTTCAATTAATAGTTCCTCATTTTACTCATATTCTTTCCAAAAGCAATAAGATTACCTCGATAAACAAGAAGCAAAGGGATGTTAGGATACGTGTATCAATAGTTAAATATGAAATACGCTTAAGAGAACAACTCTGTGACATACATTTTATTAGTCATTACAACTCCCAAGAAGTAATAACTATATACCACAAGCCTTCTGTAATACCTCCAAATCATTTTGTCTCAGTTGTGAGTTTTAATTCTCAGAGGGATTTAATAATATGTGTTCTAATGATTGGCACCATGTCTATTACACTGCCTGGGACCTTCATTTATTTTTTCAGGGTAAGGGTGGACTGCCCTCCAGTTATTCTATGACACAACCATCTTTTGTGCATGAATGTTTTTCCAGCTCTCCAGAAAAGCAGTTAGAGGAGCTATACTCAAGACCATCATCCATTGTATTCCTTGATCTTTAGTGATCAGAATCAGCTACTCACTTGTAAATAACCAGAAACTCTTCACAATGAGATACATATTGACATTTTTGGGAAATAATAGCAGAAAGAATAAAGAAGCTAAAACAATATTAACATGTAAAATTCTTCCAACCTTTAGCCAAGTAGTCAATGGAGAACACTGAAGAATGCTGTCTGGCAAGATGTGGCTCATTCATATTGTGTAATACATATCAGACAAAACTATGCTAGGTCAAGTCTCTTTCTATCATCTACATATATCTATGTAGATTTAGTATGTTGTTTTTCTTGATCCAAGGAGAGTAAAATCACAATGCAAGGAGATTAAAATTATTTTGTTGTCACGACTCCTGAAGCCAGGATTTCTAGAAGCCTGGATTTCTATCTAGTAGAAAACAATATTATTGTCACTTTCCCTATCCACGATTTTGGTTTGGTATTAGAATAATTTCTTCTCATAGGTATAACCTGACTTTCTTCCTTAATCTATGTAATATCCTAATAAAAAATAAAGGGCCTGTAAAGATTGAGTTGTTTTGAATGTGATCAAGACTATTATTTTTTAAGAAAACTTCATTTATAATCTGGCCATTACAAGTACATTTTTGGTTTGCAGATCATTCTACAAATCTCCTATTTATTTTCCCTTAGAGTAATACTTTTTTTTTCTCTTCTTGTTTTAAAAGACTTGAATGAGGAAAACATAATGTAGATTTCTCAATTTCTGTATTTATTGCCCAATCCCTGTAACAGCAATGCTTCTACAGGATTTTAAGTGTAATTAAAAAAAAAACTTTATTATTTTGGAAGCAGGGGTTTTTATTCATCTTTACAAAATCCGTTGTATTGAAAATGAGTTCTGTAACATTTTCAGTGTTTTCAGTGAAACTTTCTATGAGTGGTTATATGAAGTATCAGTTTTCTGCAAAAAAAATAAAACTTGTTGATAGAGCTTTTCCTGAACAAACAAAACTCCAATGAAGCAATGGCTTGAGTGATGTCCAAACTCTATGATTACTTTTATTTTATTACTACAATCTATATGAAGAAAATGTTTACCTGAGATAACACTTTTCATCTGTTTTTTATTGTCCAGCCAGTTGTATTTGAGGAAAATAAGTTTGAGTATAAGTTGGGTACTGACCTGTTGGAGAGTAGTGTAGGGGAGAGGGACCTGGGGGTCCTGGTGGACAGCAGGATGACCATGAGCCAGCACTGTGCCCTCGTGGCCAAGAAGGTCAATGGCATCCTGGGGTGTATCAGAAGGGGGGTGGTCAGTAGGTCAAGAGAGGTTCTCCTCCCCCTCTACTCTGCCCTGGTGAGACCGCATCTGGAATGTTGTGTCCAGTTCTGGGCCCCTCAGTTCAAGACGGACAGGGAACTGCTGGAAAGAGTCCAGCGCAGAGCCACGAAGATGATTAAGGGAATGGAGCATCTCCCTTATGAGGAAAGGCTGAGGGAGCTGGGTCTCTTTAGCTTGGAAAAGAGGAGACTGGGGGGTGACCTAATCAATGTGTATAAATACATAAAGGGTGAGTGTCAGGAGGATGGAGCCAGGCTCTTCTCTGTGACATCCAGTGATAGGACAAGGGGCAATGGGTTCAAGCTGGAACTTAGGAGGTTCCATTTGAATATGAGAAAAAACTTCTTTACAGTGAAGGTGACAGAGCATTGGAACAGGCTGCCCAGAGAGGTTGTAGAGTCTCCTTCTCTGGAGACATTCAAAGCCCGCCTGGATGTGTTCCTGTGCGATCTGATCTAGGTGTTCCTGCTCCGGCAGGGGGATTGGACTAGATGATCTTTCGAGGTCCCTTCCAATCCTTAACATTCTGTGATTCTGTGATTCTGTGAAAATGCCCGATACAGTGTATAGTTATTTGTGATATGCTTCTGTAGATTTTTCCATTTTTTATTATTTTCTGAACTTTGTTGGAAGTATGACAATTTTGTCAGCTCGTATTAAATCAGATTGCTATGAGTTTTGAGGGGTTTTTTTGGCTGTTCTATATCCTGATAGTGCAAGATTGAGATTTTCCTTTTCTGAGAACACCTCTCTAATTTCTAAGAGTTCAGGTTCAAGTTTGGTTGCAGAGTAGCTGATACATACCACTTGCTTTATGAGAATTACAGGAAATTATAATAAAATACGAAAATAAATGTACCTAACCTAATTCAAAGCATTATAGCTGCAGAAAAACCTGTGAAGCTTTCCAGTTCATACATAACATATAAACAGTTTTGCTTGAAATTTCAGTTGTGTGTCAGAAAATATTATATAAGAACATTTAGTAATATTATGAAGACTGCCTATTGTTTGTTCAATGAAAGAAGATATTCACTGCTTTTTGGGTTTGTATCCAAATGTTTTGGATTTAAAGTTTTTTTAATAAGAATATCTTTATATAACTTTTATTTGCAGTGCAGAAAAAACCAAGAAGCAAAATTATTACTTCAAATCAAGAATATAAAGATATCTTCTTGAAGATGACCAGTTTCATAGCCTAAGAAATCCTACAACACATTTGCAACACATTTACTTGACTTCATAGTGCTTGTCCCAGTTCCATTAAATAATTAAATACAATTTTGAAAATAGTTTCAAGATACTTGAAAATTTTACAGGAGGGGATGTTTGCACACAGTCTTGGACTGAACTCAGGCTGATAAAAAAACAGTATGGAAACATGCAGAAAATTTGGCCTTCCCAAGTGATAGTGACAAATGTTTAACAAAAGACAAATTTGGGTTATGTTATTTTACTTTAAAAGCATGATGGTAGCTTGTTTGGACCTTAGTTACCCACACCATTTTTTCAGGGAGAACAGAATTGCCTGATGTCAGTACTAGCCAGGTAAGATGTGAAAACAATTGAAAACAAAGTGGGGTGAAGTCCACTTTGAATGTCCACAACGAAGGAAGAGGGGGGAAAAAGAGGAGGGAAGAGTTCATGCTCAACATTTCTTTCTATTATTAACTGTATTTAGGAAGACATTGTTAGCATCAATATCCGGTAGAGTGGGCTGTGCTACTCCTGGCGCTGCACAGGACATCATCTCCTTTGCTTATCACTTTCTCTCTTCTTCCACTGTTTTTGAACAGGGAGCTTCGGAGATCATGCTGAATTCATTACGTGTGTGTGTGTTACAGAGAGTGAATGATACAAAACCAGCCCTGAGAACAGGAGATATTATAAGCATATCCTCTGTTCAATTGGAAGCACACATGGCTAGATAGTTTTCACTCCTCTTGCAGATCTCCAAACTTTAATGACTAGAACAATAAAATGAGCAGTGAGTACAACACCACAACTTGCTTCTAGTATCCGCTATATTCTCTTTAAAAGGTTAAAGGAAAGAACACCACTTTCTTATTCATATTTTTCTGCTATCTATGTGAAGACATACCTTATTTCTTAGGAAATATATTCTCAAGACTATTAATGCTAGTTAGGCTTCTCAGTATCATTAGAAAATTATTCCCAATTCAAAAATATATATTTTCAGCCCTTTCTGCAGAATGAAAACAGAGAGAGGCTTTACTTTAAACTTTCACAGCGTCAGCTGAATTGTTTTCTATGATCCCATCTGTTAGCCTTGTTCATCCTTACTGAAGGAAAGGATCATGGCAGTTTTTTAATAATACCCACTTATAAGTATTTATTCTTGATATAACTTTATAACAATGTCATATCCTCTTTCATTTACATATTAATAAGTAATTCTAAGGTTTATGCTTATGACCTTTTTACTAATGATAAAAGCAAACCACAGAGTGACTGCTAGGTCAAAATGACAATAATTTCAGTATGAATTGTCTGTAGACAAGGAACAGAGCCTGCTCTTAGAAACTCAAAAGAGTAATTACACTCACAAATAACCTTACGAAGTTAAAATAAGGTAATTTCACGAATGCTGATACTCAAGTCTGTTCTTATATGGTTGAATACTAGATTAGGGCCACAGCTAATACCAAATCTTTTATATTACATAGTGTGTAGTTTAGCATGTCAGAGAGTATTTTGATTTTTAGCTGTTTCTCAGTGGTTTAATCAGCGAGGGGTTCTCTTGGGTAAATATTCACAAATCTAAATTCTCTGATTTTTTTTTTATATATATACTTCAGCTTTTTTTTTCTAGCACATTTCACTACCAGTTTTGTACGGCTATATGTTAAAACTTCAATTAAGAAAACAAGAGTCCAATAAAGTGAATATGTCTATATTAAGCTTGCATTTGGCTCTGCCTTGAAGAACGTGTGTTCTCTTGGGATAACTCTACTTTTGAATCCTCAAGGATGAGGAAGAAATAATTGTGGCGTTTGGAGCTTGTGTTGCTGTGTTGTATTAAAACAGAGACATTTTAATTGAGTCCCCACTACTGTGGAGAGAACATTTTGTGAATTTTCTTTTCCAGAATATCCAAAGTATCTCTCCTTGATAACTGTCCTTCATTTTTCACTCGTATTTTACTTCTCACAGCAGTCAGGCAGTGAAAGGCAAACACAAATGATCCTTTAAATATTGCTCCCATCTGTTTTATTGTTGTCCATATAGCAGTCAGATATTCTCTCTGCCCTAAAATGTTTAGTTATCACAATAGCATATTTTGCCTTTTGTGATACACAGCCTATTGACTTCTGATAATTTGACTCTTTCACCATTTCAATTTTTTGAAAACTGCAAAAAAAAAAAGAAAAAAGAAAAAAGTAAAAAAATAAGGTACAGTCACTATTTTCTAACTGGTTAGTCCCTGTTTGTTTTTCAGAGGCAAAGACAATAAAAGGAACAAACCACTATAATCATGCTCCTGAATAACATTACCTTTGATGAATCACCTGCTGTATTTGCCACTTTATATAATCTGAATCTATTTACATATTGCATTGCACTGAATATTCAGTCTATCTATTTATAAAAATGTTCATTGTCTGAATTAGCAGGTATGACCATTTTGTATGGTTTTTCTTTTGTCTTTTTACATTGAAATTGGGGGTGGGGAGTTTGCTTTGTGTTTACTGTTCATTATCTTTCTCTGTTTTTCATTCACTTGAGATGATCTTTCATTCTCCCATTGTATCCTTTCTTTCGTTCCCTACTCCATGCTTGTTCATAAGTTCACTACATTTGAACCTCGGGTGCAGAGTTCAGATTTTGGGGGAGTCTGATGCTCCTCTTCACTGAGAAATTTCACTCTGTTCTCATTTGAATTAGGTATTCAAGAGTGACAGGACAGTAAGGAGAGAGACTCTTTCAGTAAGAAGCTCCACCCTTGTGAGAGGAGCAAGGCTTTTCAACTGTTCTTGACATCGAGAGGCTGGGAAGCAATCAGGGAGAGGGACCTGCTGGTTCCGAAGAAAACCTGATATTTCTTGATGGTTCTTCCAGTACAGTTATTTATCTTTTTACACTGTTTTAGTGTAATTTTAAATTTCCAGGCCTGTTTGGTACCATAAGTAGTATACTACCATTGCTGATTCTGCTATAACAGAAGTAAGGAAGGGGGTTATACTCAAAAAGTTTTGCTCAGTGCTACAGCCACACATACACTTGAATCAGGACTGAGGCACCTTAATATCAGAAGAATGGATTAAAAGTTATGAGGTTTTAATGAGACTACTGGGTTTCATTTATTTGCCTTTGATTTTCCACCTCCAAGTCCTTTTAAAAAATAAGTTCTGACATTTTCATGTGGTCAAAAGATTTTAGAAGCTTTTATTTTATTTTTTTTATTTTTTATTTCAAGAGCAGGGAATATCTGTGGAATCAGAACCAGTATCATCCATTTCACAATCATTCCTTTAGGGTTCAAGAGCTATTACATTCATTTTATATGATTTGGTGAATGTAAAGCAATTAATACCTTTGAAGGGGACCTTTTTGATGGTCTGTGCTAAACAGTATTACATTATATGCAATTTTCAATTATAATTTGAAGCTTTTCCTAAGACTTCAGTAAAAAAGC
>WKFP01014182.1:22889-34431 GCA_011057875.1 Pterocles orientalis
TTTATTTTTTATTTCAAGAGCAGGGAATATCTGTGGAATCAGAACCAGTATCATCCATTTCACAATCATTCCTTTAGGGTTCAAGAGCTATTACATTCATTTTATATGATTTGGTGAATGTAAAGCAATTAATACCTTTGAAGGGGACCTTTTTGATGGTCTGTGCTAAACAGTATTACATTATATGCAATTTTCAATTATAATTTGAAGCTTTTCCTAAGACTTCAGTAAAAAAGCCAACTTATTGTTTGAAATTTTTCTATAAATCCAACTTTCTTTAGTAGAAGAGTAACGTGCAATTGTAACTAAACCTCTTAAATACAGTCCTTTAAAAACACTTTTTTTTCTATAAATTTTTCTTTTTCATAAGGTGCAGTTTTTCTACCCAACTTAATAGATGGTTATTCTAATTCTTACTTCTTTATAGACCCTTAATTTCTTTGTTTGCTTCTAAGATTATTTTATAGCCATGTAGTCTGTTTTGCACACATGAAGGGAAATTTAGCTCACCTAGCTTTTGCTGTCCAAAATTTAAGCTTTACTAGTGAAATGACACTTTCTTGTTATCTCTGAAAAAGAGTGAAAAGTTTCTCCCTCTCTTGATTTATGTCAGAGAATACAGATAGGTATCTTAGATTAGAGGCCTAAGTTTTAAACAAATTTAATTTGGTGAGATGAATCCCTTCACAAGTATAATTGCAGCTTCTGTGCATGTATTTAAGATGTTGGCTCATTTAAAGTTCTTTCAATGTTTGTAACCATTATGTGTAAAAAAAGTAATTTCAGTCAGTTCTCTCAAACCATTTTAGAGTTTTTAAAGAAAATTATGTAGGACTGATACAGGTTTTAGGCTGAAAATTTCAAATATACCATGTTATGAACACTGTCAGACAAGTGTTAAAGTCCGCATCCAAAAACACTGGTGGTCACAGAAGTTTGGTCTTTTCACTTTTCACTGTTTTGTCTATGTATCATGTATTCATGGTAAATGACAAAGACTGAAGGAGATAGTCTGGGCCCATCTTTGAATAAGATGAAATTAATCAGTGTTGAACTGACCTGCCTCTGATCTGCAGTCAGAAAAGGAACTAAGGACATGGAATAGGCAGTCCCAACAGTTCCACCGTTTCCCACTCATCATGATCAGTTCTGCAGGTGAGACAAACTTTGTGTGTGTTTTTGCAGGACTTGGATGAATTCTCTCCTTAGATTTCCGCCAAACTGACCAATTACTCTTAGCCAGCTGAAATATGAATGCTCTACATGTCAGGGTAGCTTGAACTTAGCTCTCCACAATAACTGCAGAACAAGAATCCTACCTCTTAAAACTATTAAGAATATATTCTAATGGCTATAAAACTGATTAGTTGCATGTTTCTGGGAGACACTACCGGGAGTCATCCATTGCAGTTAGGGCTGGAACTAAAAGCAATAAACATTAAGCTAGCTGTGTGAATTCCTTTCAGTACAATAAGAGTTATTTCAATGGAACAGTGCTGAAGTCTAAGCTTAGTCTTGATCATTAGTCAACAGGTTAGCCTAAAGAGGAAGACAATGCATTTGATGATGAATGTAATTAACAAAGGATAAATAGCCTGGAAATCTTTGTATGGTGCTTGCTTACATATATTGCCACATACCTGAAAAAGAAAAGAAGAAAAAACTGTGATACTAAATCTTTCAAATGGACTTTTTTTTTTTTTTTTTGAACTGGAACTTTTACGTTCAGGCTTATTTACCTGGTTGACTTCATTTAAAGAGTTAAGTCTGCCATCGTACTCTTTATGTCTTTCAAAGGAACCTTAATGAAAAACAGGATTCTCTGCTTAAGATCATGTATTCACTTTTCTCTTCTTGTCATATTGCTGAGGCATGTCCTCCTCTAAGAGTCTTGTAGCTTGCTAGCTTTTAGATCAGCGGTGCTGTAAGAAGGCTGTAACTAAGGTTTCCACACCTTTTCCAGAATGCTTGCTCCTACTGAACCAATAACGAAATTTCGTATTCCTCTTGAGCTACTGTGCTTTTTTTTCCTTCTTGTTTATGCTTTGGCACTTTTCACAATATTTTCTGATAAGCTAGTAGAGAGAATAACTTCTCTGGGGCAGAACAGACTCAGTATACTTCTTTGTAGCCTGATTTTTTCAGTCTGCTTTGTATGAGAAACATAACTTTCAGGGTTGGTAGTCATCTGTCATCTTCTTACCAACAAAATTGTGATTTTGCATTCCTGAAAATCAATGCATGTATTAATTTTCCAAGATACCAGAGCGAGAGAAAGAATTTTCTAGAGCTGAAGAACAAATTAAGCACATTCTCTATGGGCTCTGTGATGGGTTTACTTTTGGCTGGGACCAAACTCCACACAACAGCTCGCTCACTCTTCCCCCTCCCAGGGATGGGGGAGAAAATTAAAGGGGTAAAGGGAAAAGAGACTCGTGGGTTGACATAAGAACAATTTAATAACGAAACTATAATAATATTCAAAATAATAATATATACAAATATACAAATGAGTGATACACAGTGATACTGCTCACCACCTGATGACCAAGGCTCAAACTGTTCCCAGCTAACAATCCCGGAGAAGGGAGAGTCCCGAAACTGCACTCCTGGAATGGGGATAAGAGCCCAAGCTTTGCAGACCAAGAACTGACTGAGGAAGGGAGACGACCCGGTCAGAGAGACCACCCCAAGGGAGCCGACCTAGAAAGAGAGCTATCTGGAGGAAGAAGAGATGAGCTTCCAGTGAGCCCTAGGCATGATGTGCATGTTATGGAATAGGCTACTGGCCACTTTGGGTCTCAATCCTAAACCTAAGAATGAATCCCAGGCTGGCAATTGGGGTGTGCCCCCTCACAGCTTCTCCTGTGACTGTGCAGATACTGGCACAGCAGAGAAGCTGAAAACTTCGGAGAAGCTGAAGCAACCTTGACTGTCCTGGCAACAACTATAAGCATCACTGTCATCAGCTTTTTTCTTAGCACAAATCCAAAACACATCCTCTTACTACCTATTGTGAAGAAAGTTAACTCTGTCTCAGCTGAACCTAGGACAGCTCATGTCTTGGGTTTCATTGGCATGGACACATGGTATTGTAGTTAGTAGTTATAGATTTTTGTATTACACCACACATAAGTTTTCTTTCCCTTGTGAATTGTCTGACGTATGAACATTTTCACCCATCTTCCTTAAAAAAAATGTGTAGAAACTATTGTCACTGATCCTTCTATCAAGCTGACAGATTTTGTTGAAATGCACCAATTGATTAACATGTTATTAAGAGAATGACTTAAGATTTCACATGTGTGATGACTACATAGATCTTGCTTTCATGAGAAATCAGACTAAAATTCTCTCACATCACCATGTAAATTTAAAAATGAAATTAAATTTTAAAAATAAAATTAAAACATTGATACATTAAAAAAATAGATTAACAGTAAAAGGATGAAGAGTTTTCATATTAAAAACTGGACATTAATTTGAACACTTTTAATTTGCTCTAATTAGGATATATTGATTAAAAAGGGTTTCCACTTTTTGGCTAGGTACAATCTACCCGTTATGATATTCAGAAATATCTCTCAGGATTATTTTTTCTAAGAAGAACAAAAAAAATCCCTTTTGCAGATTTTTATATAAAAATTATGGCTTGCTATACCACTTGTCTGGAAAAACCTAAGTTCACAGAAGTAGACACCACTGTGAATTATATTTATTTTGCTTATTTTAGAACTATCATGTCAAAGGAGTGGCCAAGTGCACAGGTGCAGTTTATTATAACCAGAAGACACTTGCTCTATGAATAGGCTAATTAGTTGAGCTGTAGAAAAAAATAGCCCATTACAGTGATCATAATGCAAAAATCTGATGTTCAAAACAGTGTGAGACTGGCATTTCTAACAGAAAAAATCATTGAGAAATAATAATAAAGAACTATTTTCCCCTCTGATTTTCAAAAGCAGTGCTTTATAGAAAGTACTATAGCTGACTCTCCAAAGACAGCCTATATTTACTTTTCAGGAATTCCAGAGGTTTTTTCCTTGTTTTGTGATTAAAAGTTATTGTTGAAGCATTTCCAAATACTGTCTTAATTTGTCTGCAAGAATAAACTGGATAGTGCATCCAGTTAAGACCCAGTAGTTTGGCCCTAGGGCCTCAGTCTGAAACGTGGTTTAGACAGGAACTAATGCAATTATCCTTATCTGAATGCTCTGAGGAGATAGGAAGCAAATGCCAATTTGGTGTCTTCACATGATGCAAAGAGACACTTCTCTACACATAATCAAAGTGGAAACATTTTCAATAACATATGCAGCTTAATTAAAAGTTCAATTAAAACAACTATAAGGATCTTTACAGATGAACTTTATGAAAGACTGTTTTTTCAGATAAAGTTTAGGACTCTCCCAGAAATATAAAATTCTAACACTTATGTATAAATTCATTTTATCTTATAGTTCTTTTCTTGCAGCTGCTCAGTTTTGCTTCTCGTCTTTTGAAAAATGATTGCAAAAGGAACACTCTCCTTTTATATCCTACCGCTTCTTTTAGCAAGGCTGTTTCGAGACTACCATTTGAAAAGTTTTTTAGGTGCTTTTTATGTTCTGCAGCCTACGAAAATATTCTACACCGGCACTTCATGTCTTCTTTGTTCAATATTGACTAACAAGACTGTCCAAATCCAACATAATTTTCCAAGATCCTTGGACTGACACTTACAACATGTTATCTTAGATGAGTCTACACACTGCTAACCCGAGGTACTGTTCTGTATTGTCAGGATTATTTTATGCACTCATTTGTTTTAAATTATAGTGGGGAATTAACTCTATGCACAATAGCTCCAGCATTAGGGAAGGAAAGCAAAATTTACTTCTTCAGTACTGATCCTATTTGTCAGATCCAAAATTTAATACTCAGGATCACATAATTATACATTTTTTTTGCAGTTTTTATATCAATCAATTTAGTAAATAAATTATACAGCTAACTTTTTTCTTGAATATGAAGGGCAGATTATTTCAGTATTACTAGGAGCAATGGTAATTATTGCTTGTTTTCAATTAAATGAGAATAGATTAAGAGGGCTTTATTGTGCTTTGGGTTACTGCTGAATGCCAACTTGGGAACACAGGACAAGACAGTTGTTTTCACAGTGGATGCTACTTTGATTGTCTGCAGACATCTGTTTACTTTGAGCAGAAAGAAACTGCAAAATTTGACTTTAACAGTTCCAGTTGCGGAAAGCTCAATTTAAGATATCCCAGTATCCAGCAGCTAGAAGTGTTGTCTCCTGCTCTTTCCTGAACTGTCTTCATCCTGGTCGCTTACTTTTGAGTGGGCTGGTAAACTGAAGACATCTAGGAAAGTCAGAGATCGGGTTCAGACCTCTTCAGAGCTTAACTTCCTGAAGTTTTTCCTGTTCAGCTTCTTTCCCCTCGCATCCCCCGGCCCCACGCTTTTTCAGATGGAACGAAACTTTTTGACTAAATACAGGGCTGTTGGTGTTCATTGGTTATTACCTTAACCCTCCAGTAAAAAGGAATTGTTAAGCAAGTATGGATTTATCAGTTAGGCTAAAAAGTTCATGGTGTAGTACAGACACATAAATTACACAAATTCAGGGTGACAAGATATGGAAGAGATGCTGTCAATCCCATGGACAATTTTATTGCACCTACATTGGCCCAGACGAGTGTCTACTAGTACCACTTTTTGTTTCCCTAGGCAAACTTAATTAGGTCAGATAGTCTGTTTAAAGACTGAATGGATTCTGCTGCTCTGGGGAAGCCTTTTGAAATTTTTGAGCCAAAGGTAGCTTCCTGAACAACATTACGGACTTCTCGCAACAGAATTTTTTTTCCCAGACTTTCTACTCTTGTTCACAACAGCATTGTTAATTGGAGTGGGAGGCAGTACAAGCACAAAGTCTGAACTCTCACTGTTGTATATACTTTGGATTTTGAATGATTTTTTGAATAAGATAATCATGACAAGGATTTTTTTTCCCTAGTTTGACATATCCAACTCCATTTAAAATATTAATGGCATTATTTATCTCTTAAAATATCAAGATGTCTGAGATAAAGCGTGTATCTGGTTTACTCCCTTCTGTCTAGATGAGAAAATAAAAGCATAAAGAGAAAATACATGAATTTCTACTGAGCAGAACAACTAGTGAAATATCTAGAAAAAGAATTAAAGATGTGTTCCTTTTCAGTATACTTTCTTCTATTAAGAAAATATTCATTTCATACTTTATATTTTCTTTCTTATGCATTTCCTCTTTTAACTAGTCTGTTTCATTTGTCACTTTGTCCACAGTCTGGGCTTTTGATGTACACTTTTTTCTGCAGTTATTTTTCTGTGCCTTGCATTGTTTTCTACCTCTTCATTTCCTTTTCTTCCCTCATAGATGTGGAAACATGCTCCTATTGACTCTTATTTATGTTTTTCTCTCTTGAACCTAAAATGTCGTAATTATTTTGTTAGCACATTGATCTACTTCCAAGAGGAGTTGGAGATGCCTTCAGTATATTGAATACTGTGAGAGTATCAGCTGTTAGATTCAGAGCATACTTTGCAAAACAAAATCTCAGAAGATCGTGAGGAAGAACAACAGCTAGTTTAGGGACCCAACACAAGCTCACTAATGAATTGTTCTACTAAGCGTTGCAGCAACTTTGGTATTCCTGAGGAAACTGCTAAAGAGAGCTCTGAACAGTTTCAACAAAAATAGAGCAAGAGGTCTATGTATTCAAGTACTTCTGAAGTTACACGGCAAGTCATCAGATGCCTTTTGTGATCACAGCTTTGGATGTGCGTCTGTATTCTAGACAAAGTTAAGAACACAGACACCAAGTGTTCCAGATTTTAAATATCCATTGAAGAGTTAAGTCTGAAAAATGCTATAACGGTTTTATTATGGTGCTACATTTACAGGTATCTGAACAATTATGTAGGAATAATGATCTTCTTTCAATGAACAGCTTAGGGTCTGAGTCCAAACACAAACACATCTGTCTTGCATAGTCAAGAACTTTTCATGGCACAAGGAGAGACTAAATACTAGGTGCTAAGCTAATATTAATGAGAATGATCTCATTAAAATCCATAAAGATTGGCTACATTGTGCCAGTTTAAGATTTTTTGCTTATCTGTTTTATTTATTGTTGTTGTTACGATTATTTCCATGTGATATGTAAAATACACTAAACCATTTATAAGATATTTCAATGGCTCTTCATTTCAGCACTTTAATGTCTTGAGTTTACAGACATATTTTCTAATTCTCCTTTTGGGAATTTCCTATTCATAAGTTGTTATTTAACATAAAATAATTTTCTCTTAAATACTTCTTAGGATCTTTTACTAGCACTCTACTGATTCACCAGATTCTGACTACAGGTTGAAAATAGAAGCTATAGTCATAAAGCTAGGCTGGCAAAATACTTTTGAGTATGTTAAAATACATAATTACAGATATGCAATAAGAAGCAGTAAAATTTTAAATAGTGTCTGTCTACCTGAGGTGTGATCATTGGACACAGTGAGTTTCCATATTTTTTTCTTTGTTGGTACAGATTATGGACCACCATCAGTCCTTATAGCGGTGGGTTCCTGGGAATTATTTATGGTTTTTGGTTTTTTTTGGGGGGGGGTTTGTTGTTGGTTGTTTGTTTTTTCATTTGATGAAAGCCCCTATCCTGTGTGGAATACTATACCATAATGATTGATAGATTACGTAGAAACATACTGATCTGACTTACTTCATGGTAGAGGCAAAAGAATTGGAACAATTTTTAAAGGAAGCTGTTAGAGAATAGGAATTTCCAGTGGTGTCTTGTCACAGGAATGAATGTAGATAATCTGATCATACTCTGGCTAGACATTTCTCAGACTTGACTATAATGCAGGTTTAGGGACACACAAGTACCTCTGACCGTCTGATCTGACAGCTGAAAGTACAAGGGTGTGTGATGAGAAGACCACAGTTCTTACAGCACACAACTTGTATCGGGTTATGCTGGGCATTTTTTGCTAGTAAATGAGTCTTAAGAATAACACATGGGAATGGAGTTTCTGGACCCCCAATAGTAAATTCACAGTGCCTGGTGTCTTTTCATGTCACCTTCAAATTAGCAATGTGGTCTCTGAATATCATCAGTTGGGAAAGGTTTGCTCACTGCTTAATCACTTTGTTATATGTACAGTTAGTAGGTTTCATGGCAGTATTAGTTCTCTGCAAATAGTAGCATCATGTCAGGAAGATGCAATCACCCTGTGTCATGGTGAGAAAACGGATACAGAGATCAGTTTTGGAACATAAATGTAGGATTATCAATCAGATAACCAGAGTGATCCTTGTTGTTGTCTCAGGCAGAGCAATACAAGCACATGCAGATCTTTCTGTGGAGGACATGAGGTTCTGCCACAGCCTGGTTACAGCTGAGACAGAAATAACTTTATTCATAGTAACTAGTGAGAGGCTATGTTTTAGATTTGTGCTGAGGAGAAGGCTGATAACATCCTGATGTTTATACTTGCTGCCGGGACAGTCAAGGACTTTTCAGTATCTCTGCTGTGCCGGTGTCTGCAGGTGCAGGAGAAGCTGCGAGGGAGCATAGACCACAATCAGTGTCTTAAGATTCTACTTTAGGTTTAGGATTGAGACCTAAATTGGCCAGTGGTATATTCCCTATAATGCACGTCATGTCCAGTATATAGGTGAGACTTGGTCCGGAAGTGCACTCTCTCTGGGTCATGTCTCCTCTCTGGGTCATCTCTCTCTCAGTCAGCTCTTGGTCTCACAGGCTCTTATTTCTGTTCTGGGATTGCAGTTTTGGGACTCTCCTTGCTCCAGGATCATTAGTGGGGAACAAGCTGAGCCTTGGTCATCAGGTGGTGAGCATTGCACTGTGTATCACTCATTTGTATTTTTGCATATTTTGCTATTATCATTATTATTTTCAATTTTATTTTAATTTAGTTATTAAATTGTTCCTGTCTCAACTCAAAAGGGTCTTTTCCCTTTCCGTCTTTAACTCTTCCCCATATCCAGCAAGGGGGAGGGCAAGCGAGTGGCTGTGTGGTGTTTGTTGATAGCTGTGTTCAAACCATGAGAGTTATTTGTTGTGAAGCTGGAAGCGCTGGGTATGTGACTTCCCTGGGGCAGAGCGGGAAGAGGAAGGAAATGTCATTGTTGCTCAGCACCTGAGATTCTGATAAGCTGAAAAAAATCCTGCTGCTGTACAGGATTGTAAGGCTAAGACAGTTTTCAGCTGCTTCCTTCCACACTTTTCTCGGGTATACTGAGCATCACTCAAGAGTATGTGGAGAGAAGGGCTGCAGTGCCGGCTGAAAATCGTAACATATTATTTGACTTCTCAGAGAGGTTGGAACTAGTTGATCTCTAAGGTCACTTCCAACCCAAACCATTTTGTGATTCTGTGATTCTTAAGGAGGGAATGTATGCCGGTTAATCTTTACAATTTCAATTATTTTCATACTGGAAACCTTGTGACAGCTGTCTGTCATGCAAAATAGTGGCTGGGATTCTTACCTGCCCTGATACCTACAGGATCTTCTTTTCCACCTGGAAGGAATGCCCATCCAAGAAGGAGATCAGTGTCTCTGTTTTCAGAGTTCTTCTGAATAATATTGTGTAGTACCTGGACTGTTACATTCTGTTGTCAAATTGATATAGGTTGCTTTCTTTAAAGTTACCAAGCAATCTATGTCAGTATGCATATACAACATGGAAAAACTTTATCAAGATTATAGTGGCAATGAAACCAAAACTCACTGTTTTTTTAATATAATTATGCAAATTAGCAATTTTTTTATAATCCATCACCTACTATGTATACTCCTCACGAATGTTCCAGAAGGTTAGTATGAAGACATAAAAAAAATTGCATTCTAAAGTATGATTTGTTTTTTGTTTTGTTTTGTTTTGTTTTTTTTTAAATTGTAATGCAGTCTTTTTCAGAAGATGGTTAGTTCTAGTCCCTTTCATGGTCATACTCTGTTATGTTTGTAAAAAGACCCAGCTGCCAACTGATAATATTTCACTGCTGAATCTATCATGTGTGATATAATTGCTCATTATGTCCTTTGGAATAAAGTTAAAGAATTATCAACACAGTTATTTCTAACTCCAAACAAATTAGAAAGAAATTGTCAGTTTTAATACCTATAGCTCTCAGCTGACATTTAATTATTTTAAAAGTCTGCTTTTTTTGTGATAGATTCTTCTGTTTTATCAGGCCTTGATTTTGAAAAGCAATGTATTCAAGAATGGCATTGAGAAACATCTTCTGTTTTAAACATGTTGTTAAGTCTGAAGCCACTTTCCTGTATCTGGACCTTATGTGAATCATCACAGTCTAAATTCTGCATGACCATTTTTTAAAAAATCATACTCTACAGTCAGAGATGTCTAACTGTAATACAGAGTGTAATGTTAACCCACAAAACATTACTGGTTGCAATCAGAAAGTCAATGAATCACTGAATACTAACTCCCTTTTTAGAACACTGCTGGATCATTTTAAAAGACAGCCAGAATGTAGTAAATGTGTTCCTCACAAAATGATATTACTATTTTCAGTAAAAGGTACGGTATATTACATTGTATACAATGACTATGGAAGTCATTGCTAACGTTTTCTGGAATTATATGGGTGGAGGATCTTGTCCACAAGCCTGAGACAATTGTCATGATCTGGTACCAGTAATACCTCAGTATTTTTGTAGAGAGTGCAGCAAAAGAAGTGTTATACTTCCTAAATAACTGTAGTAACTATGTATAGATGGGAATTTTAACCATATACTCACAAACAAAAGCTTTCTCCCTCTAATTTCTGAAACCGTTTTGCTTCAGCTGATGTCTTGTTGGAAAGACTGTACCATGTCTCCTATTTGGTGAACAAAACACTGCTCCCCCAGAAACACTGAACTCACTTCTCGAGATGAGATATGTTGTTTAACGTCTTTGTTGGAGACACGGACAGTGGAATGAAGTGCACCCTCACTCAGCAAGTTTGCCGATTGACACCAAGCTGTTCGGTGTGGTGGACACGCTGGAGGGAAGGGATACCATCCAGAGGGACCTTGACAGGCTGGAGAGGTGGGCCCATGGAAACCTCATGAAATTTAACAAGGCCAAGTGCAAGGTCCTGCATGTGTGTCGAGGCAATCCCAAGCACAAATACAGGCTGGGCGGAGAATGGACAGAAAGCAGCTCTGAGGAGAAGGACTTGGGGGTATTGGTGGATGAGAAGCTCAACATAAGCCGGCAGTGTGCGTTTGAAGCCTAGAAAGCCAACCATGTCCTGGGCTGCATCAAAAGAAGCATTAGCAGCAGGTCAGAGGAGGTGATTCTCCCCCTCTACTCTGCTCTCGTGAGACTCCACCTGGAGTACTGTGTTCAGATGTGGGGCCCCCAACATAAAAAAGACCTGGACCTGTTGGAGAGAGTCCAGAGGAGAGCCACAAAATTAATCATAGGGCTGGAGCACCTCCCCTATGAGGACAG
>WKFP01014182.1:34451-45999 GCA_011057875.1 Pterocles orientalis
AATTTTTATATTTTTTTATTAAAGATTCTGAGTACATTACGATTTTAAGTTTGTTTTAAGGGACTTGTCTAGTCTTATAGGGGATTTTGGATATCCTCTAAATTTTCTGAAGTGAAAAGGAAATTACACACTTTTGTATTTATAAGATCTTAATTAACACAGTAACTCAATGTCTTGCCTTCTTAAATATACTTAGCCTATAACTCTTCTCAAAATACAGAAAACTAGACTGTTTTACAGGTAGAGTAATATCTGTGACTTACCTGAAGTCACAGAAGAAAGCTGTCACTGAACAGTTTGTATTTGATCAGGCAACCTTAGGCATGCACATTAAAATTTCCTTCTGCCTCTGAAGGAGAAAAAAAGTAGATGGGCATTTTCCCAGCATATTTTAATCTTAAAATGTCTAGTGTAATTATCTTGACTCATATGAGATTCTTTTAATAAATGGTTAAGGATCGTGATGCTGAAGGTTGTTAATTCATCTGAGAATGTAAAAATGTAAGTTCTGACAATTTGTCTTCACCTTTGGTACAAAGTTAAACAGGTGTAAAAGGCTCATATGATGCATGGAGGTGAATCCAGAGTGTAGACTGCAACACAAAGATGTTCATTTAGAAGTGACATTCTGTACTCAGATTTTTTCTTTGAACTGATATTAGTTGTAAACCTACACTCTGAAAGTAATGAACAAGTAAAAGAGTGAAGGGTTGCCCACTAGGAACAGAAGCATAGAATCACAGAAAGGTTTGGGTTGGAAAGGACATTAAAGATCATCTAGTTCCAACCCCCCTGCCATGGGCAGGGACACCCTCCACTAGACCAGGTTGCTTAAAGCCTTGTGGGGCATCCACAACCTCCCTGGGCAACCTGTGTCAGTGTCTCATCACCCTCACAGTGAAAAATTTCTTCCTAATATCTAATCTAAATTTACCCTCTTTCAGCTTAAAACCGCTACCCCTTGTCCTCTCACTACACTCCCTGATGGAGAGTGCCTCCCCATCTCTCCTGTAGCCCCCTTTAGGTCCTGGAAGGCCACTATAAGGTCTCCCCGGAGCCTTCTCTTCTCCAGGCTGAACAACCCCAACTCTCTCAGCCTGTCCTCATATGGTAGGTGCTCCAGCCTGCTGATTATTTTTGTTGCCCATTTTTGTATGTACTTACTACATTGACAGGCTCTGTCTTTAGGTACAGCAGTAAGAAAACTGGCAGTAATTGTTGGGAGCTGTTACAGATTCTTAGTACCACATGCCCAAAACTTATGGAACATTTCGCCTTGGGCTTAAAACTTAAAAACACGTGTTTACATATGGGCAATTGAGAAAAATTATTTACCATTTTTTGATGGCAAACTGGGATTACTGGGGTATTTTTTACAACGTAAGATCTATTTTCTTGCTAAGCTATCTGTAGACAAATTTAAATTCTTCTTATCTTTCCCTCTTTGAATAAAAAAAAATGAATGAAATGAAACAAAAAAAGTATTGGTCTTTAAATATTTACAGATACTGCTAAAATTATGACTCACAGAAAATACAGCTTTGTGATCCATTTTACAAATATGAAAACTCTTCAGATGTCATTTCACATATTCTGCAATGCTCCAAAAAACCTGATAGTTCTAACTTCAGAGCTGAACAACATTCAAGATACGAATAAAACACCTAAACAGACAACTAACTCACCACTGGGAGTATAAGGCAGAAATAAAAAGAACTCCAATTGGTACAAGTCCCTTAGCACAACCTTCTCTTTAGCAGATTTTCGCTACAGACAGACATGAAAAATTACTTCAGAGCTATACATAATAGAAAACCAAGGGTCACAAACTGAAAGAAGAAAATATAAGTCACAACATGCAATGGAAGCCGTGAAATGAGTGACAGTGCAATTAACATGAAAGAGAGAAGATGGAAACTTGTCAGAAATTGCTGCATGGCTGTTCAGACTTGATAGGCATGTGGAATTGATTTCTTCACACTATCTATTAGAAAAAAGATTTCAATCAAGAAGTGAGGGAATGAAACATGAGTGTGTATGCATTTGTCCGTGTGCATGTATGTGTGTGTGTGAATCCTTATGTGGAGGCTGGTAATAGAGGAAGGAGCTCAGCAAAGCTGTTAGATCATGAAGGCAACAGAAAAGTGTTCCACTGTTGAGACCATGAAAAGTAATAATTTCAGGAATGCAGCAATGAGGACTTTGGACTGGCTTTTGACTGCTGGAAAATTATTTTTAATGGGATTATAAAGAAGTTAGACAACTATTCCAGATTCAATAGGATAAAAAGGTCTTCAGACATCAAGAAATTTAGCTTATAAGAGACATATCAGTAACAATACACTCTGTTATTGCTGTGAAGAAACTAGGCCTGATGTATCCCAGAAGGACAGAGATGGGATGTTGCTTCTGCCTATGCTGTGAATCTGGTTGAAGGTGCTAGCCACTGTGCTGAAAAACTCTCTTGCTGAAGAAACTAATTTGCTGCACTTTCTACCGTGAAAAGTGCTATTTCTAGTTCTCATAAAGTGTCTACTGGAAGCCTTGAGGGAAACACACAGTAAAACTCCTTAACTGAGCAACTGCAGACATCTGGTAGAACATCTCTACTGAAGTTCCATCAGGTTGAACACGTGTATTAAAAGAAAGGGGAAAAATTTTTTTTGAGGAGCTTGTCAGTATGAACTGTACTTCTACAGCTGTAAATCTCTATCAGTTCAGACAGAATATGTGAGGGCAAAGTTCACTGAAGTAAAACTCACTCTCTCATTATCCAACTGAGAGGGGAATGAATGACTATTACACACTGTGGCTGCAATACTGACTGTAGTCAGCAAGACTCAGCTTCTCGTGACTGTCTAATCTGTTCCAGGTCAGCTTTTAAACAGAAGGCAACATACTCTCTGAGAGTGTCTGGTCACTGAAAGAAAATGACTGCTCATTAGATTAGAAAATACTGAGCCCTGTAGTTCTTGCTGAATCCACTGCTTAATGCTCTGAATTGAAGAAGAGGGAAAAAGGGGGAGAAAAATGAATGTATAATATGATATGTATTTCTACTTTTAAACTCGGAGCAAGGAGGTTCACTACTTTCATGTAAAAACTGAAGGCAGATGTATCTTCCAGATTTCAAAAACTGTCCTAATTTAGGGTTAGGAAAAATAAGGATTGGAAATAGATGCCAGCTGATATCATGAATGTCATCAGCGCTCCATTTTGTCCTAAAGACAGGGTACGTATGATAGTGCTGCTTAAAGATTTCAGCTACACCTAATTTGATGCGATTAAGGAGTTTATTTTTATTTATCAAAAAATGAAAACCAGAAAGAAAGAAGACCTTCATCACATTAAAATGCGAAGATAATGGTCAGGTATGAGCAATTTAAAAAAAAAAAAACAAAACAGTTTAAAAAAACTGCCTTAACACAGTCTTGGTTTTTTTTCACATGCTTACTTTGAAGTAGTTGTGGGCTTAGTTTTGCTTTGAGGTTTTTTGTTAGTTTCTGTTTGGTTTTTTTTTTTTGAGTGTGTGTGTGTGTTTTGTGTTTTTTGGTTCTGGTGGTTTTTTGTTTGATTTTGGGGTTTTTGTGTAAACAGAAAACACGTGTTATGCTGTGCTGTGAATTATTATACTCAGAATGTACAGTCCAACTCCAAATAAATGGCACCAGGTTTCAACAAATGAAATAAATTGCTGCTTCTCCTGCTCTTTCCAGGAAGCCAGTAAGGAGATACTGATTTCTTGTTTACATTCTGTGACGTGTTCCCAGTCTGTTCCTGCACTTGCTCATTTTAAATTTTGCAGAAAATACACTTTTGCACTAAGAGGAATTTTAGCAGAAACCATCTGGCACATTTGCTGCTGGTTTAGAGCAGTGTTTGTTAACATTTTTTATGAAGCTGTATTATTGAGATCTGGACTTTATGAGATGCTGGGCTAACATTCCTTCTAACAGAATTGTTAGAATGTAAGAAACGACTGTAAGCAATTAAATGTACATAAGAAGGTCTGAATGATTATTGTAACTTAAATGTCTTAATATCTCCCTGAAGAGTTCTCTAATTTGTTGACAAAAACCTATAAGTCCTACATAATTATAAACATTAGATACAACAACTGAGATGAAATTATATTCTTAATAACCATTTAAAATATAGCCTATTGAAAATATTTTAATTAATTTAATGGAAAATGTAATTGCCTGCATAATTTACTCTTAAAATCCTTTGAGGTGAAGAACTGACTGACACACATGCTGAATATCCTAAAGCAGCCTGCTTTAATTCATTTGAATTAATAAGTGAATTAATGGATTCACCACTAAATGCTCAGAAAAAGTAATGCACGTGTCAAGGGTAAGTGTCTTACTGGGAAGTATTTTTTTTAATAGAAAATGAATAGTTGTGTCAGAATAGATTTGAAATTTTACTGTGAAGAGGGGTTTGGTTTTGGTTTGGTTTGATTTGGTTTTGTTGTCTTTGTAATATGTGGGACAGTTGCAGAAACAACAAAGTGACCTATAGTTAGGCTATAACCAGCATTATTACACATTGGAGGTTTCTTGATCGAAACAACAGCAGAAAGTTGCAGGTAGTGCAGACATTACCAAAAATTACTTACAGAAACTTTAAATCCAAGTAAGGCTAAATTGCAAAATACTCCTTCTTCAAAGGCTGAAACAACTAGATATCTTGTTTCCCTAAGAATAAGCAAGCTGTAAAGTTGCAGGTGTAAAGTGAAGTACATTCCATTTTCTCATTTCAAAAAATTAAGGAAAAAGTATTTTCTGGATCTATATTATGTCACTCATCAAAGCTGACATATAAAATTATTCAAGCTATAATTTCCTCTTTACCTAAGAGATATCACAGAGGTTATTCCATCTTTGTTTCTCAAGAAAACCCTATTGGCATAATCAGGTTTCCTTTAGCTTTGCTGAGAGAAGCCAGGGGGTGAAGGTGTGCCAGTGTATGAAGTGAGATGCAGAGGCACACTTTTGCTTCGGCCATTTGTTTGGCTCACATTTTCATCAGGTGCAATTTTCAATTTATTCTTCTATATGGAATGTAAAAATGTTAGGTTTAAAACTTTTTTTGCTATGCATTATGAAGAATGAGGCATAAAATATGATGATAATCCCTTGTTAAAGCCAGAAGTGGTATTATTTTGTGCTGTGCTTGAAATGTAAAAAAGGTGTATGATAAAACTGACAAATCAATAGAGGTAATGCAAACGGCATGTCACAGTAATGGATATCTGACAATGGTCTGATATATTACTGAAATTATCCTTCAAGTCTGATGTTTATGTAGTGACTAACAACAATAAAATTCCCTTGGGCATCCCAGATCATGTCAGAGCAGAGACAGATTTAGTTACTTGGCTTTGGAGTGTACTGTGGTTCATGCATTTCCTGGTATTGCAAAAGAATACATCTCTCTTGTTGAATGTTTGTTTTTCCTGAGTAGAGTTCACTGTGCTTTGTAGGTGGTTTCTGCCCTCAGTTCAGACTTTCTGAGGTTAAATTTTACTTTGCATTAGGTTTTAGTCATGACCAAAGACAAAGACGCTTATAAACTCATAAATGTAATAAATTTGCTCCAACAGTGCATAAAACAGTAGATGCTGTTCCTGCACCACAGTTGCACACCAAATAACAGTGAAACACCGTATGAATCAGTCTTCTGACACTTCAGTGGAAAATGAAAAAAATTAAGTCACTTCCATCACTTGAGAAAGATATAGTTACAAAACATTGCTTCCAGATGTAAATCTCTGCTGTTTCAGCAGGCTCAAAGATAACAGCTTCAAAATGAACAAATGCAGGATGAACATTGTCACCTCTCATTTTCATCATCAACAAAAAATTCTTTATGGAGTCTTGCAGATCTTCTCATATCTGTGGTTTAAGATATGTCAATCGCACAAACAACTCTGGGGTTTTTTGGATCATCTGCTATCCAAAATGGGGTCAGGATTGACCTGAATATCAGGTGTATTCAATCTGACCCTTGGCAGAGTGTCACAAACAAGCTCCCGGGGAATGTTGTTCTGCTGAACATGTCTTACAGGTTGTATGTGCAGCAAGTTCATATGACATGTGAGAGTGTGTTGTGATGTGAAGACTAGCTAGGATTACTATGCAGTGGTGTTCAGCTTTTGGGGTGGAGACCTCCAGCTGACATCCAGTTGATAAACTGTGACCTGAAGGCCAGCTCCGCTCAAAAGATGTAGATTTTATTATCAATTTTAAGTGTACTTTCTGAGCTAAGATTGGGATTTTTTCAGATATAATATTGCATGCAGATCAAGACAGTTGTCATGATCAGAAGTAGAGAACAACATATTTCCAACTACCTCCAATTTTTCCTCTAGACGTCATTAAAAATGCAAACTTTGATCAGACATCACTTCTCTTATGCAGCTGCTCATCTACTGCTTCTATGGATGCACCAGAGAAACTGTGTCTTGCTTTTTGCCAACTGCCATGTTGCTCAACAGGACTGTCAGGCAGAACTGGATGCCGTCCTTTTTTTCTTATCTACCAGAACTTGACAACCATTCCCACTATGGCTTCTCTCACTAGAGGAGAGAAAAGCCTAAGAAGCAACAATCAGCACCAGCTCTTAAAGGATGCAAAGAATATCTCTAACTTGTGAAACACCTATATTCCCCAAATGACTACAGGCTATCTCATTATTGCAGCACTAGCACCTTGTGGAACCCTTACAGGGTTTCATGAAAACAGCTGCAGGACACCACTCTGTGTCTTTTGAGGAATTCTCCATTACAGATATGGTGTACCCTACTCTCCCTGAGACTCTCCTCTTCCATAAGGACTTTTACAAGTTTTTTAAGGAAAGTCTTGGCTTCCAGGCTGTAAAGTTTTTACATACCTAGTTTATCCATGAGTTCAGGAGTCGTTTGGGCAATAATATGTGCAGGAAAGACTGGATTCAGGTAAGTGGACCTCTTGGTCTAGTGTTTTAGAATCATAGAATCATAGAATCATAGAATGCTTAGGGCTGGAAAGGACCTTAAAGATCATTGAGTTCCAACCCCCCTGCTGTGGGCAGGGATGCCTTCCACTAGACCAGGTTGCTCAAAGCCTCATTCAGCCTTCCCTTGAACACCTCCAGGGATGGAGCATTCACAGCTTCTTTGGGAAACCTGTTCCAGTGCCTCACCACCCATGGCTTTGACCATATAGCCTGAAGAATTCCTGTGATCTCACAGCCTGTAATATGGTGCTGGAAAGTAATTTGGTCTAACGGTTAGACAAGGTATAAGCCTCCTGTCTCTAAAGACTAGAAGCAATTAGATTTTTTTTTTTAATCAGGCTCACATGTGTTTTATTTTTGACCAAAAAAACCCAACTGAAAAATCCCCTGCATTTATTTAAATGGAATCTTCTGGGAAGGAGCTGCTGGCTAAAAGAAAAATCACCCTAAAGCCTTATATTAAATTTAAATGTCTGGTTTCAAACTTTTCATTATACAACATCTTTCCAAAGAAAAAATAATTATTCTTGATAATTAATAAGTTAAAAAATAAAACTTTCAGATTTATTGAAAAAAAACCCAAACATTTTGAGTAGTTGGGATTTTTCAAAAGGACAAAAAGTCACACTTGTTTATTTCTCAACATATAAAATGAAAATGTGATATTCCTTTTTCAGTTCTTCCAGAGTTCCTTAAGACTATGCTTTGAGCTGGGTAAACAAGAGAGTTTAAAAATTAGCAACACTATTTTGAAATTCAGAGTAACTTTGATATATGAGTAGCAGAATTTTCCCAAAGAAAAATTTCAAAGCAAAGTTTACCCTTAAGTTGAGGTTGCTGTTCATTGGAGCTTGATATTGGAAACCTCCAGAGAAAACTCAGACCCAGCATTGTGGATATATATGGCAATTTACTGCAAATTGTTTTAAAAGAAAGACAAAGTGAATACCAGATGTTTTAAAACAATTGCACTTTAAGACTTTGTGTTAATAAAAGCCCAAAGCTCAAGGTAATATTTGAAGTTATCAGAATTATGCCAACAAAAAGCAATGCTTCATTTTTAATAATTTTTTTTATTCTATAAAACACTGTATGAAGAAAATGGAGCACTTCCTATTTCCTTATCTATCAAGGTATCTTTATTTCACTAGACTTCAGACAATTAGAAGTAATTAGAGGCTCTCAAGTTCCCCTGCATATTATTTGGACGTTTCAGAGAAGTTCATTATTTCATATAAGTGAATACTGTGTCTACACTGCACTTTCATTTTCTAACACAAACGAATGGGAATCAGTAGAAAATCAATGCTTTAGGGAGATAAGTGGTAAATGAAGCAAACAGACCAATGCTTCTTTTTCATTTTTTTTTTCTAGAAGAAGTTCCAATTTGTGAGCTAATGAATTACAGAACCTGAAAACAACCTCACTTTTTATTATAACTTGTCTTAGAACTAACAGCATCTTCCTTTACCCACCGGGCCCAAATCGTAGGTTTAGTTTCAGGCAGAAACAGATGTCATCTCTTTCACAGACACTAACTGTAATCAAGGTTTTATCACAGACATTTTAGGTTCTTTATATTGTAAATGAGCATCTTAATCCATTAGGCTGATTATGCAAAGCATAATCCAGGGCCAGCCTTTCAAAATTCATTTTAGAAATGGAACACAGCTATCTCACTTTTAAAGATTTCTGAAAAACAATTTCCAGTTCCACACATTTGGGTGCATCTCTGATAGGAAATGTAAATGGAGTTGATAATGATTGCAGAATATCAGGAAACTGCATGAGGCTTTTTATTAACTTTGATTAGTTATACTACATGCAGATGGGCCAGCGTGCTATCTTCATCCTCTTTTTTTAACCTTGGAAAAAAAAAAAAAAGGAGCTCTTTGAGGCAAAACACATGGATAATAATACTTAATAAAAAGAATTGGGGTGCAATTAACAAAGTTCTGTGTTTTTCAATCTGCATTAAAAAATAGTAAGTATAAAATAAGTTTAATCTAAGGGGAAAACGCCTTCTAAAGTACTTTGAAGACATATTGTGCCACTCTTCTCCATTTTTCCATCATCCATGAAATACAATACACTGCACACAGACCACAGATCCACAGGTAGGGTGTGAGTTTTTGGAAAAAATAAAAATCCTTTGTGCAACTCCATGAAAATAGTATTCTGTACATCTTGCATGAGGAAGATGTTTGGAGCTTGAAAATTGATTCCTGTAGTAAGATTATTCTACTAAAATCGCACTAAAATTCTACCAAACATATGCACCACTATTGTGTTAAGTAATGTATTGAGTAATGTTGTTTCAGACATTTTGGGTGTAAAAGAACCTAAGGTTTGGGACAGTGAAAGACACAAAAAAAGTATTCTGAGTGAACTCATAAAGATTTTATCCTTCACCATGTCAGATCATCTCACTGACATCTTTATAAGAGCTGGAATAAAATATATTCACATATACATTTATCAGTTCACATATACACTTATCAGTTCAGAAGGACACATATCACAGGAATAAAGTGATATTGTCCAGGGCTGCAGTTCAATTTATGAAGATATAGAAATGGGACTAATTCAACTACTAAAGATCAGATGGCACTATTGTCTCATGTGGTACACTGGAAAAAAAATATATTTCCATTCTTCCTACTAGTGTGCATGAATGAACAAGGTTAATGTCTGACACAGAGAGATGCCCAAGAGATTACCCATACCTAGGCAATGAGTTTTATGTTTCTGCAGCAGAGTTAAAACATGAGTTATGTGGCTGCTGTATCACACCAAAAAAAATTACGGAAAAGAAACATTTAAGAATTTTTTTTGCTAAGAAACACTTTTATTCTAACTTAGAGCGATTTAGACTAACTTCACAAGTCAAACGATCAAGCTCAATTTGCAGCTACGAATGAAGATCACCTAAAAGTCTGTAGATGTACCACCTCATGCCAAACTATTATTCCTTAAAAATAAAAAGGTCTTCAGATTCATAACTGAAGTAAAAATTTGGAACAAAAACATCAGCAGCTACAGTTTGAGAATACAGTATAATTAATATTATACTGTATTGTATACTGTATTGTATCTTGTGCAAACATTAAAAGATCCTTTTTTCATCTTTCTGTTTAACAAAATCATGCACTGAAGCAGAGAAATATTTATAGTTCGATATATATAATGATATTTAGAGCAACTTGGGATCACTTTATGACTAGAATGTGCTGCTTATCTTTTTCATTGTGCCACTTGTATTTCAATTATATGATACAAAAATAAGAATGAGAGAATTAAAGAGAATAAGATATTCTGTGAAGGTAACACAATGTGAAAATATTTGTTAAACAAATACATCAAGTTAAGTAAAGTTTTGCTGCTTTTCAGCTACTATTTATCAGTTTTTGTTGGTTTCTAGCCAGCTAATATAATAGAAATAAAAAAAAATACCCAAGTAACTGCACTGTTTAAATAGGACGACTTTAAAGAAAACTGTAGGTATGAAACATATTTTTACTTGAAAACATTGATGCTTTATGGTACCAGGTCTTAAAAATGTTGTTGAGATCATATGTAAAGCATTGATAACATTAAACTGTATTGTTATTACGCATTCTCCTTGTGAGAACAAATACAAAAATAATGTATACACTAGCCTACTAAACCTGGAAAGTGAAAGAAGAAAAATTTTCTGAAAGTGAATATCAAGAATAAGAGTCTGAAATCGTGACCTAAATATTAGAAGAATGAAAAATGTCAATCTAGATGTTCTTTTCCAACCAGGAATAACTTCCATTCTGTAAATTACAGACACATTAAAAAAAAGCCCAAACAACCAAATCTTTTTTTGTTTCAAATCTATTTATCTTTGGTAAAGATATTAGAAAACTGCTTTTTCAAAGTCCAACAATTACATAGTCATGACAAGGAGAAAGAATTCTGTGTATTAATTTCATATATTTCCACACTCACACTGAAAAACACACATATACACATGTATACACGTGTAAATACATGTTATTTATATGTGCATTAACCTTGGTAAGGAAATTGACACTGCACATCAAAAAAAACCCAAAAAGTGTATTTTCTATGGTATACCTATGGCTACTTTTATTTATCATATGTGCAATATATTGACCTGCAATGATGAGTCACATTTCAATGTGATTTCTCTGCTAAGGTAATGAAAGTGAAAATCAAATTAATTACCTTGATTAAAGTCTATTAAAGTAAAAGTTGGGGTTTTTGTTGTTTTTGGTTTTTTTTTTTGACTCCTTTAGAGAAAATTAAAGCTAGGATCATCAACAACCAAATTAAAAAAAAAAAAAGAAAGGTCAGCATGGCTCACTTGGCTGAAAAGGCAGATTTTTTTGTGTATTTGAATATAAACAGAATTTAAAGCGCTAGAAGGGGTGCAGGGGGAAGGGGAAAATTGCACCACGTAGCTTTTATAGAATCTTTTACAGTTTGTAACTGTTAAGTTTTTCATTAACTGTCTTTCACTCTATCCCAAGCAAAAAATGACAAATAGTACAGGAAA
>WKFP01014182.1:48817-105281 GCA_011057875.1 Pterocles orientalis
GCAGGGGGAAGGGGAAAATTGCACCACGTAGCTTTTATAGAATCTTTTACAGTTTGTAACTGTTAAGTTTTTCATTAACTGTCTTTCACTCTATCCCAAGCAAAAAATGACAAATAGTACAGGAAATTCAGGATATTCTTTAAATTTTGCTTTAATCATTCTCATGAAAAGAAATGTCGCAAGTCATCCTTTTAGATGAAAAGAAGTATAACTGGAAAAATTTTGGGAGATCTCACCCCCGCAAGGCAGAGATGTAGTATTATTATTATTCCTGTTATTGTTAGCTCATCATTCATCATTATTGTTATTGCTGTGGTTATTATTCCTTCTATTTTTGTCAGAATCAATCTGTTTTGCCATTATTTGATGAAGGTCTGTTCTTCTAAATTCATCAGACCTGGCTATTATGAATTAGAATTATGCAGGTACTGTGTGTTTACTTGTACTTCCAGGCTTAGCCTCAGTCGATAGTTTGGGCTCCTGAAGAGAAAGAGATTGGCTCTGTTATCCACAAAAGCTGCCTTTCTTTCTCTCTTCCCTTCCATCCGTCTACATACAGTTTATGCTGATCTGACAGATTGATGGGAGGAACTGCAAACATGCCCACAGTCCCTCTTGCTGCACTTTAAAAGTGTGGAAAAAAAGAAACATCTCGGGAACATGAGGTTGTAAGGATATTTGAGCTTGTTGTTGGCTTGCAGTGTGGAAGTAAGGTTCTGTGGAGCCTTATGGATTTAACTTTTATTATACAGTTTCTCTCTATAGATACTTCCAGTCCTATATTCCCACGACAGGCAGTAAAAACCAATACAGTTAAAAATGTGCTGATAGATTAAAGAAAAGCAATAACCTTCTAATTCTGCTACTGAATGTGAGCAAGAGCAGACAGCAGGAGAGTTTCAAGGATGAAGCAATGTTCTGCCTCTGTGATTGACTACCTCTTTTTGTGATGTTTCCAGCAATACAGGGATTAAGATTTTGATTTTCAAAATTAACTCTCTCCCAAATGGGAAATAAAACAGAGCAACATACTCAAAATGACTCTGGTACTGCTTCTTTCATTTAATTTGTATCCATTGCATTCATGTGGCTGGAAGACCTTCAGTGCTACTCTGATTTTTATTTTTTTTAAAGACTTCTTCAGCAGCCTCAGATGCACGATTGGTGCAAGATCAGGCAGTCCTACATCTTTCTCTCCTTCTTTCACCACATGTAGCCCCGCCTTCTTTCCAGCCCAGTTTATTCTTTGCAAGCACAAAAGCACATTAGTGACTTGCTATGCTTCCTGTCTTTTCTGTATGTTGAGCTAGTGTTCCAGCCTTATAGCTGTAGGACCCTCACATTTTGTCTGGAAAAATAATTTAGGAGGTAAGATACAGGACATACATACAAACCCTGTCCTTGATGAGCCTCTTCCTATTGCTAGCTGTGCATCCTTTACCTCTATATTAAAGACTTTTTTTTTTTCTGTAATAGTGCATCTATTCCTAGTGAAGTGATTTAGTCCCTGAGTCATATATACCTGAGGTCATTGACATCAGGGAAGTTATGACAGCAAATAATTTGGTTAACTATCTGCATGGGACTACATTTAAGTGAGACAGTGCTCAGCTTGAGCATGACTAGCAGGCTCCAAGTAGGAAAGAATTTAGCTACAAACCTATATATTATTGGCCATCTGTGTCACTGCCTAGTTTCTCTATGAGGAAGTTGTAGCAGGGAGCTCCAGTTCTCTCTATTTGTTTAGTTATCACGCATTCTGGTTTTCTTGGAGAAAATATTTTGCTCTGTGCATGGCCAAGCTCCTCTTTCTAGCAAACAGTGACCAATTTTTAACAGTGGTCAAAAAGGCATGTTGAAAAGTTGGTCTTATGAAGGGCAAAACATTTCAGTGAAACGTGTCAGTTTGGTGAAGCTTCCAATAGACCCAGGGATACAGCTAAGTGTGTCCATGTTTGTAGTGTCACCCCCCTCATCCCCTTGAACAGACAGATCAAACATGAAACTGCCAATAGTGCCGATGAGTTTATTTCTTGACCACGCTCGGCTACTGATTCAGCCCACACCAGCAAAAACTTTTGGAGGCAATGTCCATAGATGGTTTGGGAGACATACATTCCAGGGTCCAATGTAGTGGGCTGTATGGACAAGATTTGACATTTTTATTGCTCTCCAATTTGTGCAGCATTCCATCACTACACCATAATATATTTTGCAGATTCAAACACACTCTTTTGAATGCCCCAAGGCATGCAATGGAGACGTTCAGATTAATGTGGTAAAAAATCCAGGTCTGCTCCACTTTTATGGGCTGCAGTACCGCTCGCATTATTTCATAGAGTAAGAAATGTAAAAATTAAAAAACCCCTATTATCTTCAGTCACCACATGTGTCTCAGGGGAAATCCAGAACAAGAGTTAGGTAGTGTGAATGCAGCCTGCATATGTCCCTGTAGAATCAAGGCTACAGAACATTCCTTGGCACTTTATGTTTAGAGTGCTTATATGCATATAATTACAGTTAGATCTTAGGGTCTAAGATCAGAGCTCTGAGGCAGGACATAGCTGCTTTCAGGCTTTCCAAGCTCACCATCAAAGATCTGGAAAACAGAAAAGATTTTCTCACCTTCTGAGCTCCTTGTCACAAAAGGAAGTATAGATAAATTGAATCTTTTTTTCTGAAATATCTTTTCAAGTAAAATATTATATTAGTTCACATATTCAGGAACTTCTCAA
This sequence comes from Pterocles orientalis, assembly GCA_011057875.1. Lineage (NCBI taxonomy): Eukaryota > Metazoa > Chordata > Aves > Pterocliformes > Pteroclidae > Pterocles > Pterocles orientalis. The sequence continues at coordinate 51,553 of WKFP01014182.1, forward strand.
ATTTTGCATTACATTCCAAAACAGGTCTTTTTATTCCCTGCAAAAAATAGTTCTAATTAATCTATGCAGCTTATTACTACATGTTAGTATACTAGGGCTGGCCATTTTGTCTTTGTATTTTTATTTCTTTATCTCTCTTTGCCTTTCCTTCTGTGTGCCAAGAGATATGGATCTATTTCCACATGACCGAAAGCCAGTTTTCAATGGGAAATACCAAGACGTATTTCATTGTGTAGTTAAAATACTATTAATTTTTCTTCACTGATCACATCTATATTTCTATATGTTGGTGGCTTGTCATTATACCCGAGTGGTGCCACCCAGAATCCTTACAGCTTGTGTCATAGCATCATTTCTATTCCACTGTTCCTCCCTTTTGTCCATTAACTAAAAATGCAAATATTTGTCAAAATTTCTTTGATGCAATAAGATTTGTGTTAGACTTCTGTACAGGTGGTATTTATTTAGCTAGGTTAAACAAGGCCAAGTCCTTCAACCATTCCGCACTCATCTCTCATGTTAAGCCTCTTAGTATTATTCTCTTTCACTTTCTTTATAGGGTATTTACATTTCACAGAAACCTTAATGTCCCAAACTGGATGCATTACTCAAGACTCAGCAAGTAAGAGACAGTGACTCAAAGTAGACAATAATACTTTTTTCTTTTTTTTTTTTTAATGTTTTGTCCTTCACTTCTCTCTGTGGTTTAGTCAACCAGCTCTAGGCTGCAAAAGTACCCATTTTATTTCTGGTTTCACAACTCTTTATTTTTGCCTGGATTTAGAGTAGAAACAATAATTTTGTTTGCATATTTTTTTTTTTTTTTATATACCGCATAAAACCAGAGGAAACCTCATTTTCACCATGTAGATTTGAATTTATGCCAGTAGGGCTGACCTCGCACCTAATCTCACATTTTGAATGGTCCCTGCATGAAAGTGCAGAGTTACAGTCTCTGTGGATGCTTTCTGAAGCAAGTCCCAGATCCTGCGTCTCCCCTGAGAGATTAAAGAGTTCCAAACATGTCAGAGTATCACAAAAAAGGTAAAATACACAAATACTATTATAAAGCACGATATTGGGGGGGTGGTGGGGGTGGTGGAACAAACCAAACCCAAAAAAACACAGCAAAAAACCCCCAGCCATTTAAAATGTAATTTTCTAATTCTCAAAAAAGCCATAATAATAACTGAATATGTACCAACCTGGATCAGGCTATGAAGGGATTATTGGCAGGGTACTACCAAACTGATCTTTGAAGCATCTAAGTTTTTAATTTATCCCAGATTCCTTCTTCTTTGAATTCAGCTGAGATTATGGCATGATGTCCCTGGTGAACAGGGATGGATGCACCAGTTACATGAGTAAGTACATATCCACTAGATAATAGTGCAATATAGCACAGGCCAGGCTGCAATACCAAAACTGTAGGCAAAGTCAGACTGAGGAGCCCTAACATGTTTAAGACTGTGCATGAGTTTTGTATTTTTCAGAAATATCTTCTTCACAGATACAGTGAAAATATTCAAGGAAACCAAACTTTCTGTAATTTTTTTTTTAATTCATCAAGGAAATCTACTGAAATATTCTTTAATGTATTGCAGAAAACATATGGATTTCTCGCAAAAAGCATCTCAAAAAAATAGATATGGATACTCCAATGATTTGAATTCGGTGCTGACTGGAGAAACAGATGCTCTTAGCTGCAGAACTGAAAATGTACTTTGACAATCTGGCTTTTCTCACACCTGCAGAAACCATTTATTTTCCCCTCTTTGTTTCTCTCCTACTACCCATAACTTGAAGTATAATCTTTATTAGCTGAATTGGCATTTAGAAGGTAACACTGGCATCAGCAAAAACTGAGAATTCTTCATTTTCAGCTGTTGAGCTCTAGCCAATTTCTTTACTCAAATGCTGCGTAGCAGAATTATGAAACAGGCACCCACGGTCTCTAAACAGGAATCCAATGGGAGGCAGAGACTACCTCTCTCTGATATTTCAAAGGCGTTGCTGACTAGACGTGATTGAATTTTATACAACATACTCATTATTCAACATTTGTGCCATTTTGGGTTTCATCAGACTGTATACTCAGTAAATTTTTGGCACTCTTCAGTCAACTCTATCATTTATAGAAGACTATTAAATTAATAACTCTTTCAGTGATTAATGATTAAAATTACATGTAAGCTACTTTTAAAAGTAGTATATCTGCAGTAACTAGAGTGCCGAGTTAGGCTGCTTACAACAACTCCTCTTCCTTGGTTACTGCATTTGAAAGAAAAAACCAAAATAACAAGAAAGGATATTTAGCAGACCAGAAGTCCCTAGTAATATAGATTCAATGCATATAGCAAGCTGCTAAACCAGAACCAGAGGGATCACTACTAAAACAGAAGTCCTAGCTGCTCAGAGGCTGAAGGCATAGCTTGTTGGGAATCACTGCAGCAGAACAGAGAGCAAATTGTGACTGGTGAAATCCCTGTGCATATATTTTGTTGCACAAAGCTCTGGGGAGGAAGAACTAAACCTGTATCTGGTAACATGCACTTCTAAGTACACAATGACCTAGCCATAGCTTTGAATTGCTCAGGGAAAACAAACACATGCATGCACACACATACACTTTTCTAGGACTTGCCACTTCAGTCTAACAGTGCAGAGAAAAAGAGGACTTGCTGAGTCTTAACAGGACTCAGCTCTGTGCTTCCCTTACGTGTCTGACAACAAAAATTAGAAATTCAGATGAGATATGGAAGAAGGAAATGAGTTTGGCAAGCTGACCCCCTTCCATCGCAAAGGAAAAAGAGACGAGAACATTCAATTGCTCTAACTGACATGAAGTTTAAATTGCCAGCAGGAACAAGCAAGGGCAGAAACTGCTGTCTGACCAAAGGAATCATCTCCCAACACATCAAACAATTGATTTCTGAGGGAACTGCGGAGTGAAAGAGGGGAAAACAAGTGACTGTGACTAGAGCTATCACGTTGCATTTCTAGATTCACACCTGGGAAAGGATTTGGAAACAATTCAACTGGTATGGGCAGATAAACAGTTTGTCCCTAGAAGAAAAAAAAAAAGCATCTATGTGTAGAACAAGATACTCAAGTTTGGGGGCTGTTTTGTTTTGTTTTTCTGCTGCAGATAGCAAACTGAGTCTCCATTTTAAATCAGGAGAATTGTTAGGTAAGGTTGATCACAACATTTACTAAAATCTACCTGCTTTATGTCAGCTACATAAAAATACTTATGTCATTTTTAAGGAGATTATATACTTAGACAGGAAAATACAGCTCCTTTACCCTTGCAACCACATGCACTACCTCTCTAAAAGAGTGAACTATACTGATAGTGTATGCTCAATTATATCCACGTCATTTAAGATCATGTAAGCTCCTCTGGCATTACCCAAGGTAACTGCCAAGCACTACAAAACTAGTTTCAGACAGCAAGAAAATTCGGGTAGGTGACAGAGATATCCCTTGCTGGAGAAGATAGTAACTTTAAGGAATGATGGCTGGAATAGATTTGTCCATGATAGCTAATGTGAATCTTGGTGAAACTCAGGAACGGAAGTTTGGACTAGAAGCACTGCAGGGCTCCAGAGGTGCTCTGGGGAGCAAAGCTGTGGTGGGTTAACCTTGGCTGGATGCCAGGGGCCCACCAGGCCCCTCTGTCACTCCCCCTTCAGCAAAATAAAGGGGAAGAGTAAGATGGAAAACTTGTGGGTCAAGATAAAAGCAGTTTAATTGAAGCAAAGACCAAGGCCGTGCAAAGAAACAAAACAGACAAAACTGTTATTCTCAATTTCCTCTCAATAAGTGATGTCCAGCCACTTCCCAGGAAAGCAGAGCTTCAGTATGTGTAGCAGCTACTGCTAGAGACAAACACAGTAACAAACACCCCCCTCTTTCTCCCTGCCCTTGGCTTTTATGGCTGAGCTGAGGTCACATGGTATGGAACAGCCAATCCGGGTCAGCTGTCCCGGCTCCGCCCCCTCCCAAGCTGTGTTACACACACCCTGCTGGCTGCCAGGGCAACACTCAGCACTGTGAGGGCTGCTGTGGGGATACTGACTCTACCTCACACAGACCTCCTACAAAAGCAAACAATGCTCTTCTCTGATTTTCTCAACCCAGTTGCGGACTCTGCATCTTGGTACCTCTTCTGTCAGGGATCTTGGTTTTCTTTGTCAGATTATGTTTTCCTGTCCAAGTTCTTGGTTAGCATCTCAGGACTTGCTGAAGGTTCCCCAGTTATTTTTAAACCTGATTGTCTTGATCATGAAGCATATCCTAAAAACTACTTTATACCTTGAATAGGGAATTATTAAGTTGCAGTATTATCTGAGGAACTTTTAAAAATATTAACTAATTTAAAAGCATATAAATAAATTTAGCTTATAAGTAGCCTAAACCTTAGACTACAAAATCACCCATCTTAAAAACTTTGTTTTTTTTTTCTTTTATTAGAGTCTCAAACTGGGCCATCTCCATGTTGAAATAACTTTCACATAGCATTACAAAATATTCACATTTGCAGAGAGAGTACACAATAGCATAATTAAAAATGTTTATTTACAATTTTATGAAGACATAATTGAGTAATATCCTTCTCTTTCTCTGCCTCTCAGTATACACAGACTTTTGTGTGCATGCAAACGTGTTATAGGCCTTTTAACTCTAATATGATCCAACAAAAGATGCTTCACAAACTTTAAGATAAACATGTGAATAGCCTCTCTGAAACTTGTGCTTCAAGAATCAAAATACGTGATTTTTTTTTTCCTCAGTTAGATTACCCTGTACATAATTTACATTATAAAAGTTACTTTCAGATCTACAAAGTCCACGAGCATCACTGTTTGCAGTCTACTGTCGGGTAATGAAAAGCTCTGCAAGTTCATATCAGGTTACTACTTGCCACCTAAACACAGATGTTCAAATCAGAAAGGGAGATGGCCAAGCTCTAAGGGAACTACAGTGTGCTTACCCTTCTTCCTAGCAAAAGGAGTGAGAACTATTTGTGAGGTTTCAGTGCTTTTTGTTTGTTTGTTTTTCATTTTTGGAAGGGGGAAGGAAGGCATGGAAGAAGAAATATGGGTTTAGCTAATAAAACTAGGCCTGAAGGAACACCTAGAAAAAAAAAATTAGAATTGTACTGCTGTCCTCTGCCTGTAAATCTCACACACCTTCTCAACCTTTCTCAAGTTTCTTTTTCCTTTTGTATTTACAACATATCCTAACTCCTTGAAGCAGTTCATGGGCACCAAGGAATCTTAAAGGCTTATTGACATATCACAAACCTTCATACTCCACAGACAGTGTCTTCCCTGACTAGGACTGGACTACAAGGATTGTTTTCAATTTGTTTGTTTGTTTGTTCATTTTATTACAGTACCTTTAGAGAAGACAAATGTTAATAGATTAAATAATGTCTTCTACAGAATTATGTATCGGACATGAAAGAAACAGCCCTTGACGTTATACAGAAATTCTGTAAAACTGAGAAAAAGTACTTACTGAAATGTAGAAGAAAGTGACTACTGTCAAGGTAGAATTCTTTTGTTTAACAATTGCTAAAAATTGTAAATAATATTTACTGTAACACATCAATGTTACAAAAAAGTAGAGTATATATTTAGAAGAGTAGCATATGTGCAGGCCAAAATAGATGTCTCAAGACAAAACTGTGAATCATAAGACACTGGAACCAAAAGAAGCCCCAATGAGTAAAATGAAAAGGTCTAATAATGTGATAACAATTTACATCAAAAATAATTTAGAAAGACAAGTGAAGAAATACATGTTGTTTTAATTATTTCACTTTATTCTACAATTGTAACAGTAGAATAGTAGTTTCAGTGTATAAGGAAATAGGGTAGCTTGCTTTACACTTAAAATGTAAAGCCACCTCATAGGCTTTCAGCAGTGTTTTAATTTATTTGCAGAGATATCATTGCAAGTGGAACCCAGCAGAGATATGGGGCCTCCACCATAGGTCAAAAAGGAAGAGAACAGACAAAAACAGATTCAGTGTGTCTGCTGACATTTGAAATCAGTGACAAATTATCTTGTGCAGACATCTATAGGGAGCGTCTTTGGAGCAGTTATTTTGTGTAAATGTCTATAGGGAAAATTGCTAGAACAGTTCCAAGGGAATCAGAAAATGAACTTTTATAATTTAGTTTTACATTTTTAGATGAGGTATACTGAATTTTTAATAACCTACTGATGTAGCCCTGTAATATAGTATTGTCGTTGTTAGGAACAGGTCATAAGCTTCTGCATAGACTGGGCTAACAACCAAACTCCCACCCAGCTGGTTGCTCACTCTCCTCCCAAGTGGAATGGGGAGAGAAAATCAGAAAAAAACCCAGAAATGAGTTAGCTCATGACTCAAAATTAAGACAGGAGATTAAGACAATTATTGTTGTGGGCAGGACAGCCTTGAATGGGGGAAAACTAATTTATTGTCAATAAAAATGGATTTAGGTAGTGAGAAACAAAAAGGCAAACATAAAAGCAACACCTTTTCTCCCCCCTTTCCTAGGTTCAGCATAAGTCCTTCAGTCCTAACACCTTTACTCGTCCCCTTGAGCAGTGCAGGGGGATGGGGTTACAAAGTATGTAGTGGTTTCTCTCTGGTGCTCCTTCCCACTCTTCTTTTTCCTCTGCTCCAGCATAGGCTCATCACAGTTGTTAGTTTCTTCAGGAATATCCATCTTCTCTGGCATGGGTCCTCCATAGGCTGCAGGAAAAACTTGGCTCCAGTGCCTGGAGCACCTCTTCTTCTTCCTTTTTCTCCTCTGACTTTGATGTTCCCTCTGCTGCTTCTCACTCGTTTCTTTCCTTTCCTCCACTCTCTGTTGAGTGTTTTTCTTAAACATATTTTCCCAGAAGTACCACACATAGCTGATGGGCTCAGCTGTGTTACTCTGTGGGACTGTTGCAGAGGTGGCTGGAACTGTCTGTGTTCAGCGTGAAGCAGCCTGGGTCTTCTCCCACAGAAGCCAGTCCTGCAGCCCCATACTCCTTACCAAAACTTTGACACTTACATCCAGTACAGCTTTCTAATGGATAAAGGCTGGAGCTTGTTAGGATTTGTCTGAACTTTTCTTGATCAACCTGCAGCTTTGTTTTGCTTGGTTTAGCCATGACAGCAATTTCTCTAATTAGCCAGGTGACTATGGCTAATTTAGTTTGCTTTTGTTTACCATTGTATGGTACCACCATGGTTTTATATAGATAACAATAACAAATAGTTATTCCATGTAGAATTAGATATTTAGGCTTCTAATATTATGATGTAATATAGAGCAATATAGGCTTGGTACGATAAAGGCCTTGAGAAGTGGAGACACAGGATGCAGCATACAGGAGTGCAGGTATGTGACAAGAGACAGGGCGCAGGGCTAGCAATAGAGCCCCTTGGTTATAAATGATTCATCAGCAGCTTGTTAAAAATATGTAGACCTGGAGCTGGACAAAGCTGGTTTTAATGTAAATTCAAAGGTAACAGTGAAGGACACCACTCTCACCTCCCTGCCGCCCTCCCCTCCGCAATCAGTTTGAAACTACTGGTCTCAGGACCCCAAGGAGCAAGGGAAGGGTGAACATAATCCTATGAAAGAAGGAGAAAACAAGAAGTTTGTGTATAACAATTTTAACTGAATGGTTACTATCACTGAGACCTTTCCTGTATAATAGTATTCTAGCTGTAGTATTTTTTCTTTCTTTTTTTTGTAACAAGTAGATCTAGACTAATGGTGACTAGACTTTTAAGACTGCAATTAGTAAATAGGCTTTGTACCTGTACATATATAACATGTGCTTCCAAGATATTGAGTGTAATACTGTAAGGTAAGCGTTGAATTTGGAGAGTCTTGCAGGAACATAAACTCTTACACTTTAAAGAGAGTTTTGTAGGAAAGGTACCTTATTTAAAAAAACTTTCTGTTAACATGAAATGCAGACAATCTATTGCAGCTAATGATTGCTAACTCTCTTGAGTGGTTACTTTGTAACTCAAACTGTTGGTTCCAAACATTCTTCAGGGGCACCCACAAATATTGTCTCCAGCTCTTAGAAGGTGCTATATCATATGCAAGTGTAAATGGTGCTTATCGTTTTATTTCATATACAATCCCAAAGGAGTCCTTAAACTCTCCTTTTGTCAGATATTACAGAAGAACATTCCTTCTTTCCACACAAAGAAGCAGCAGCAACATCTGGAGAATGGTGGTTTGATCAGATTTTCATTAACTGCAACAAGCAGAAACCAATTTTTATTTCACGGTGAAGGAGGACATCATTGCCTAATGATGGGGAACTAAATGACCTTAAGACTTTTATTACTCTGAATTTGCTTTGTTGTTCAAGCACATCACCCTTTTGAATCTCTGTTCCTCTCTTACCTATTTATCTGTTTTATTTACTGAAATTGTAGGCTTTTTAAGGCCATGACCGCCTCTCACTATTTGCACTTAATGTTGGTGAAGTACACAGTTAATACATTCCTAATCTTGACTGGGTTGTCTTGCTGTTGCCACAGTACACACTGGCAACGATGTTTTTTTAATGAACCAAGTAAATTTGCAAAGAATAAGGAAGATACCTTTCTTTTTTCATAAGGAAGAATACAGGCAAGTATCAGGAATACACAGGCAGCTACCGTTTAGCATTTAATATCTCTACAGGTAAAGTACCAGCACAAATACATATAATGCATTTAAGTCACTGTTATATGGTGATGCTGGTAGCTTGTAGCTGTTATATCTTCAGATACAGAAATGCAGTTTCAGATTAAATTCAACACAGCTTTACCCGGTGACACAGAGGAAGTACTGGATTGCCTGCACTGAACATGTCACTTGTAATGAGTGACTTTAATATCTATGCTAATAAAGTTTGCTGCATCCCCTGTGTAAGCTTGACACAAGCCCCAGTGGCAGAGAAGGAACAGCTATCTAAATTAAACTGAATATGTCTTGATTGAAAATGAAGGAAATTATATTAACCAGTCACCTATGGGTACATGTCACACGCTACCCTGTGCTGAGTTTTCTGGTATAAGTGCCTGGTGTACTAATGGATTTCAAACTTTGACATAACAGATTAGGCGTGCCTTTCTCACTATGAGGAGACAGACTTGCACTATATCTTAGCAGTTTACTAAAATCTTTCTTTTGCTCCTGGCAACTTGCTTTACCATAGGCATTTTGTCTATGAAATGTGTGTGACATGGGGTAAAGCTTGACCTATTGATTTCTACACCAGTGCACAGAAATTTGTGACAGACACAATCCTCAGATAGCATAGGAAACCCGTTTAAACCACAGGAAGAATACAATATTGGAAGCATTTATAGCTGTCTTGAGATAGACCAATCCAGGTTTTATTAAGCCAGAAGGCTTTATTTACATGTAGAGAGGTAATCAGGTTATAGTTCTGCAATAATTATATACTAGTCTTATATCTTCATAGTGCTGCTATTGTTGGGGTTTTTTTGAGAGTGCCCAGAAGCCTTCATTACAGAGTGGGATCACTACATTGTTTTTGTTGAACAAATAGGGCATAAAAAGGACAGTGCGTCCAGGTGGCCCAGGAGACAAGAAAAGCAGAAGGCTGAGTACTACAAAGTTCTTCTCAAGCCATAGCATTTATCCTCTGTCTGATATTTTCCTACCATACTTTCCACATTTAATAACAAGGATTGAATTTATTTCCTCAATAAAGCAGTACAAAACCATAGGATAAAATAGTGATTCAATAGATAGGGTGAAACAGCTAGAATAGAAGTATCAGGTTGTGTAAACCTAAAGTTTTCTCTGACTTCTTCAGATTGTCTTCACTTTAAGTCTGATTAGCTGGGCTTTAAGTGAGTGTATGATTTTTATCCAAGAAGGGTGTGGAACAAGTTAATGATTTGCAATGGTATTATGTTGTAGAGCAGATCAGTGCTGAGACGTGAGAGGGATAGAAAAGGCAGACATTAAAATCCACTTGAAACAGACACAGGAAAAAATTCTCAGGCAAAGCAAATCTAGTACACATTCAGATTCTTATCAATAGCTTGAAGCAAATGAATCTCTGCACTATGGCATACAAAGAAATATTAATTTCAAACACCTCAATGATTATTCAGTCAGAAACTCTTAACTAAAGAGAACAAGTTCTTGCTCAAATATATAGAAAAGTGGTCATGAGTTGCATTCTTCATGTAATTTCTTTAGTCATGTGCTACCTTTATCTTGTCTTTTGCAGTGTGTCTTCCACACCATAAGGCAGATAAATTTTCTTTAGGAACAGTGTTGCATCTCAAAAAAAACCCCAAAAAAACAAAAAACACATAGCAAAAGAGTTAGTTAAGATTTCTTTTTATTATTCACCCAAGGATTGGTTTTGAAACATTCTGATCCTTCAAACAGTTAATTTTAGTGTTTATTATAATATGGCATGCAGTTTAATTCTACTAATTTGAAATCTATATAGTATTGCAAGTGGCAACAGCCATTAATCATTTGAGTTTCCCATAAATCTCAGCTATATTTGAAGTCAGATGTTAACATTTATAAAACCTCATTAGAAAACTTACCAAAAAGGAGAAGTCAAAGGAAATTAACTAAGTTGAAAGTATATAATGACAAGAACACAAAGAATTATGGAATGAACGGAGTAAAGTAACATGTCCTCATGAGGAAACCAGCATCCAATGCAAAGTGTTAGTGTTAATAAATAGTTTATGATAGGCACATATTTTATTAAACCTCCTACTTGTGATTTTTTTTATTTTTGACAAATTAATGTTGAGGCTTGCTTCTGAACAGCACTTCAAGTTAAAAATATTTTTCTAAACAATTTAGAGTGTTCCAAGTTGAGATACATTGTTTGCAGTGTATTATGACAGAGATATGCTTCAGTATCAAAATGGATTTTTAAATGAAAATCAAGTTTGAGCATTATCTTTCTCCTCTGTTTACCTCTGTGCATTTCTGTCAGAACAAAAACAATCAAGTTTTTCCTCTGTGTCTTAAAAAGCGGTTGCAATGCTTGAAGAATAATTTTCATGTTTACTCAGTTTCCTGAAATTTGCATTGCCCTGGTCAGGAATACACTGGCTGCAATTTAATTTTCCTGAAAAAGCCTGCTAAAAAAAAGTTGTTTTTCAGTAGATGTTATTTCTGCACTGTAGCAAATGCAAGCCCATGCATTTCTTCTTTGACCAGCTGCCCATATGAATTAGGACATCCACCCGGGTATTGCATATGGTAAAGCTGTCATCTACTGTAAGGCAAGTTGAAGCAGACATTTAAAGAGCCTTATCTCTGACAATAGTCGACACGTTAATGCCGAGTTTACTTAGCTTTCGCTCACTGAAAACCCTCATTATTTCACTTAGAATAAGGCTGTGCCTATGGGTTATCTTACCTCGTGGTAATTCAGTCCATATGGCCGTCAGTCAGTCTTATACTGACATCTGTGGAAGAATAGACAAGAACCTTCAGACACAATTTAACACAAAAACTACATGTGAATTTAAGGCCACAGTAATTGTTAGACCAAGCTTCATATTCTTTGTCAAAATCTGATTAATTTTTAATAATCTTTTTACTAAAAAGCTTCTCCAAAGTAGCCTTAATCTACCTTCGTATGTAACAATATGCTGAACACACTGAACTGTAAGCAGGCTTATAATAATTTTCAAAAATTCAGTAAATTATATTAAGCTAGTAATTCCTGGAGTCAGAGTAGGAATACTGTGTAGAGAGAATTGCCTAGCTGAAGAATGGCAAAAGCACGCACACTTGTATAATGGCCTTTGTAACAAAAATCACTTCTGACCTATATTTTTGTTTATATAGCAAAAATCTTGGTTTATGGAAGGGCAGAAATGGATAGGGTTAATAGAAGCTCAGGGGAAAATTATCTTTAATAAAGCACATACAAGAACATCAGCAGTTCTTGTACCTTGCCTTTCTTCTTTTTCTTTGAGTATTTAAGAATATTAATGGCCATCCAGTCCATCATGGATAAAAAGTACAATAGTACATTTTGCTGCAGTGATTGGACTTTTCCAACTTCTTTCAGTCAAACTTTTCCTGTTTTTACAATCTATTTCAGGTTGCATTTGTGTCTCTTTCACACTGCAAATATTACTGCTGCATTTAGCATCACAAGGGAAACCAAGGGTACATACTAAATCCTGATAGGACGACAAACACAGGTCAGGAGTATCGACAAAATGGGAAGCCAGATTTAATGTTCTCTAGTGGTTTACAAGTGTTTACAGAAATTACCTGGTTTCCTGACCCAATGCAGTCAGCAGCTCCCATGATCAGGAGCACTTACTGGAACCCAGTCAAACATGCTGGATGAATAATTGTTTTTCAACACAGGAGAGAGACACCTGCTTGGAAGGGACACTGAGAACAGGAAGCATGGCACTACTCCAGCAAATCATTCTTGACTGCTTACATGTACTTGACCTCAGTAATGAAGGATGGTCAATCCTATCTGAAAAGTTCTAGAAATCAAGGGATTCTTAGATGAGATTTCTATTCTGTTCTATTCTTTTTTCAGCATTTGCCACTGTAATGTGCTCATTTCAGAAAGAATTGTCTGAATGACATAAATGAAATATCTCATGGCACCTTCTCTGGCATTTTTTAGTCCTACTTTTTTATTAAGATATCAAGACATACAATTTTGGATTAGGTACAAATATTCAAGGTATATACCAAATACTACAGTAAGTCCCAAATGTGGGGATTAAATGAGACACATGCTAATACACTTCATAGTTATGAACATCTTGTCTGAAAATGCCTTTAGTGTGAAGCTACATCTATATCACTATGACCAACATGGTTACTAGCTTTGAGCAAAGAGTGTGAGAAGATTCAGCGTGTTCAGGACGGCTCACATCCTGTGGCTGTAAACATTCTCAGTGCATTTCACATTAGTAAGAAAATCAAGCTTTTTTTTCAGTCTCATAGCTATCATCTGTATCTGATACATCACTCGTGATAATCTTAATCTGTCCAGGAGGAGTTTGAACATTACAGATAGGCAGCTTAGTCTCTAATGCACATGAATTGCAGGTGTAATATGTGTTTATATTAGAAAAAAAACGAAGTCAAAGAAATAGAACTTCATGTAAAAACAAAGGCAGCCTCCTTGTACTAAATTCCTAGTCTCCTAGAAACACAGAGGTACAGGAAGCACAAATTCATGAATAAGCTATAGCACTAAATTGTCTGATATTTTTAAAGCTTAGTTAAAATCAAAGCTGGAGTTTGAGGGATATTTCTCAGTTTGGATGATCTGTTTCACCCTGTTTAACAGATATCACATATAGATGGAAAGAAACTACAGGAGGGAAATGCAGATGTTTTGCTTGTAGTAATATGGTGACCTATATGACCTACTACAGTCCTCCCTGAATTATCCACTTGTGGTGGGTTAACCTTGTCTGGATGCCAGGGGCCCATCAGGCCCCTCTATCACTCCCCCTTCAGCAAAATAAAGGGGGAGAATAACTTGAAAAACTTGTGGGTCAAGATAAAAACCGTTTAGTTAAAACAAAGGCTAAGGCCATGCACAAAAACAAAAGGAAAACTGAGATGCTATTCCCTACTTCCCCTTAGCAAGCAATGCCCAGCCACTTCCCAGGGAAGCAGAGCTTCAGTGTGTGTAGCAGCTGCTCCTGGAGACAAACACAGTAACAAATGCCCCCCTCCTCCTCCCTGCCCTTGGCTTTTATGGCTGAGCTGAGGTCACATGGTTTGGAACAGCCAATCCGGGTCAGCTGTCCTGGCTCCGCCCCCTCCCAAGATGTTTTATGATCACCCTGCTGGCTGCCAGGGCAACACTCAGCACTGTGAGGGTTGCTGTGGGGATACTGATGCCATCTCAGACAGACCCAGCACACCACTGTTGTTTAGTGCACTCCTTTATTTTAAAAAGAGTATTTTGCAAAACACTCAATACAAACATTATTCATTATTTGCACAATTAGCTTGTTATTATACATCAATTAACATCTTCAAGCATCAGTTTTCAAGTATTCTATTAGTGGACAAAATTTACTATTTTACTGCCCATAGATTTGAAGGACTCCTTAACATTTGTTTAACTGTCCTGTGGAATTCCTGTTGAGTGGGAAGTTTTTTAAACACTACAGATTAAATATTTAATTTGTTTGGATTTTATAGATCTTTGAGTCCTCATCAGCTTGTTTATAATCATTAAAGGCCTTCTGCTGTTCACATAAGTCTTTATCACTTTATCAAAGAGGCGTCTGTTGCCCTTACCTGCATTTGGAATTACTTGTGTTTCACTTGCTAGTTTTCCAAATGTTTCTTGGATATTTTTTACATTTTCCTGGGGAGGGGCAGTGGTTTTTGTTTTGAAGTTTTTTTCATGGATACTGAAGAAAAAATGCATGTTCCATTCAAAAAATCTTGTTGCCATTTATATTCCTCAAGAATATGGTTACATAGGGTCAAAGCATTTGTGTATTTTGTTTTCTCTTAGTACTTATTCTGTTTCCTTTGTATAACTCAACACAATCAACTTGCACACAACATGTCATTAACTAAAATGGGTTAATGTAATAGTTTTTTCAAAGATACAACATGATGTCAGCAGTCTCAGCACAGTATATCTGTACAGAGACTGATGGCAAAGCTATATCAGAGGCATTTCTCATCTGCCTTTTTAAAGAAACAGTGGTTTTGCCATTTAACTGCCAAAAGATGCATCATATCCCTCCTGTAAATACAGGTTGTTTGGAGTAGTTATTACTGATGTTCCTGCTGAGTAAATGCATTAGGATGTTTGTGTGCTGTTTTTTTTCATGCTCTCTAAGTTCCACACCTGGAATTTTACATTTTGTAGCTGCAGTCACGCCATCACCTTGTGATTGTGCCTGGGTTGGGATCTGGAGCCAGCCTTGCTTGAAATATCATGACCAAGGTGCATTCAGTTTTATTCCTGAGCTTTACAACAGCCTGTCTGTTTCCTCTTTTTACGCTTCCATGAGAGCACAGGAGTTGTGCCCATCTGTTGCACTGTCTTACTGTGTTATACTGAATGTTAGCAAATGTAATCTTTAGAATCAGTAATGCATCTTCTTTTAGAACTGATCTGTTCTTCACACACAACGGTTTAACCCAACTAGTTTTTGGTAGTTCAGGGACCCCACCTTTCCCACGGTCTTCTGTGCTTTATTAGTACTGTTTGGAGAATGTTGTTCTACTGGCTAAATGCTTGGCAAATGTTTTAATACCACAGACATCTGTTCATCTGAATAATTTTTTTCCATATTTTGTCCCTCTATGAAATGGTGCAAAACAAACTGATACAGTAATTTCTCTTTGGGGATTCCGTATTATTTTCAGAGAATGCCTTCATAATTTGTGATTTTGCACTGCAGACTCGCCAGTGCAGAAGGCAGCAGGTTGTCAGGAATGTTTTCTAAGGAGCTGTGATTTCTTTCATCTTGTACTTGGTGTCCAAGGAAGGTGCATAACATACCCATGAGATTTCTGCAACAGTGTCAAATAATACTATTTTTTTCTCAGTTTAATTTTATTTCACTACTGTCTTTGATTTTGAGGTAAGTGGGTTTCCTTCCTGCAACAATTCCTGTGTTATTTTCTTGTAATTTTATTTTGTGGTGACAGTTCCTGTCTGGGGGGAGAGTTTTGTCCAAATAGATGCTCCACATTTTTTGTTCTGTTTCTTCAGCTCTTATAAACACTATATAATTATGCTAACCTCAGTATTAAAATCCTTGGCTAAATCACATCTGGCATAGATGCTAATTCTATTTGAGAAATGTTTTAAACTGCTTGGATCTTTCACTTTATTCAGGTCAAATCTGTAACACTTTGCAATGAGTACAGTTTTCTAATTTACTACAGATATGTAGTAGAGGATTGCTATTAAAAACACTACTAGGATAAGTGTTGGCAAATCCAAACCTATTAAAAAAAATACTCTATAGCCATTTACCCCACACAGGGCCCAATTCATCACTAACTGACTTTAAAAAAAAGAAGAAAAAATATTAATTTATTTATTTTACATTATATATTCTTTTTAAATAGTCTATAGGTCTCTTAAATTGTATGATGAGGTGGAAGCTGTTTCTTTTTTACACTTCCAGTGTAGGAAAACAGAGATGGTATTTTAACACAGTCTCCGAATGGAGGAGCTATGTCTGTAAAACCTTCTCCTCCAAAGTAATTTTTTCTGTGGTCTAAGAGCTACAATGCTTTTAGCAGAAAAATTTATTTGTTAACATAACATCTCGTATTACATATGATTTTAGTAGAGCTTCTCTAGTAATTTTGGGGGGGAACATAATACTCTGCAGGGCTAAGAAAACATCCCTCTTGGGACCTATGATCACAAATTTCGATTTAAATGAAGCTTTTTTCTCAACTAAGTTTTCCCCCAAATTCCCTTTTATGTATTGTCAGATGTTCAAGCATGTAGGCAGCAGCAAGGATAATGTGTGCTTATTTGTCTACCTATGCTTGAAAAAAGGAGGTTGGAACTCTGTGCGAAAACTTTTTGTGACTCTGAAAGTGTCAGTTGCTTGAAGGACAGAGATATTTTCACGAACGTATTTTGAACTTTCAAATGTCGAGTACATCAGCTGAGCATGTTTAGCAGAGATTTGTTTGGGTTTTATCTGTGAACCAGATAATTCAAAATAATAGCTAATTCACTTTCAAGCATTCCAGTGAGTGCAAAGAAAAAAAAGTAAAAAAAAATAATTATTTTATTTTAGTCAATAAAACTATAATAAAACTAATAAACATGAGACGATAGAGTGAACCAGAGAATGTAATCCACATGAACAAGAATATGTAGTTACTTGTGTAGTATTATGAAGGCAGAAAGGGGGAAATCAAGTAAGCAATATTTGTGCAAATCAATTCAAAATCTAATGGTCATTCTCTATGTCTTGCAGAGAGATGGAAATGAGGAGAAGAATGAACTTCATTTAAAACTGCAGCTTTGAGTCATGTACTGGTGTTAATAGGAAGTATGTATTAATATACATACTTAATATGTTAATATAGGAGAAAGGCTACTGTGGTGTTTTTTTTTCCCTTGGATTTTATTTTTCCTTAAGGAATTTCCTTGTGTTGTTCCAGCAGTACTGTTGTGGATCAGTTCAAGATGACCGTTATAGAAAAGAGAAACTGTCTCCCTTTTTCTGTCTCTCTTCTGTCAGGGGATTGAATAGCTGGCAGCAGACCTAAGTGAATGGCAATTAGGTTATTTTCAGTTGTGAATTTTCCTGCAGTATCTCTATAGTTATTGTTTTGCTCCACTTCCTTCATTATATTGCATTGTATTAATGCATTGATACTACCTCCTGAAAAAGACTTCTTTTTTTCAAGTGATTAAAAGCTGTTGGTTTTGCTCAGAGGCAAAATGACTAAACATGGAAGCTTTTCTCTTTCCACACTTTCAGAAGCATTTATTTGCTATGTGAGTGTACTGAGTAGGTTCTTTATATAATGGTGGTGCATAACAAAGATGGGACATTTTTTCCCTTTTTGTTAGTGATAGTGTTGTAAATTGAAAGACTGAGATACAATAATCAGAGACACTATGAAAATAGTCACTGAACTTAATCAGCTTGACACACTGGAGGGAAGAGATGCCATCAGTGGTGACCTTGACAGTCCTGGGAGGCAGGGCCACACAAACCTCATGAAGTTCAACAAAGCCAAGTGCAAGGTCCTGCACGTAGGTCGAGGCAATCACAAGCACAAATATAAGCTGGGAGGAAAATGGATTGACAGCAGCTCTGACGAGAACGACTTGGGGATATCGGTTGATGAGAAGCTCAACATGAGCTGTCAGTGTGCACTTGCAGCTCAGAAAGCCAACGGTGTCCTGGGCTGCATCAAAAGAAGCGTGACCAGCAGGTCGAGGGAGGTGATTCTCCCCCTCTACTCTGCTCTCGTGAGACTCCACCTGGAGTACTGCGTCCAGGTCTGGGGCCCCCAACATAAGACAGACATGGACCTGTTGGAGTGGGTCTAGAGGAGGGCCACAAAGATGATCAGAGGGCTGGAGCACCTCCCCTATGAGGACAGGCTGAGAGAGTTGGGGCTGTTCAGCCTGGAGAAGAGATGGCACCGGGGGAACCTTATAGCAGCCTTCCAGTACTTCAAGGGGGTCTACAGGAGAGATGGGGAGGCACTCTTTGTCAGGGAGTGTAGTGATAGGATGAAGGGTAACGGTTTTAAGCTGAAAGAGGGTAGATTTAGGTTAGATATTAGGAAGAAATTTTTCACTGTGAGGATGGTAAGGCACTGGCACAATTTGCCCAGGGAAGTTATGGATGACCCATCTTTGTAGGTGTTCAATGCCAGACTGGATGAGGCTTTGAGAAACCTGGGCTAGTGGGAGGTGTCCCTGCCTATGGGGTTGGAACTGGATGATCTTTAATTTCCCTTCCAACTGAAACCATTCTATAATTCTGTGATTCACTGGGCCTGATTCATAGAAACATAGAATCATAGAACCATAGAATCATAGAATCATAGAATCATAAACCTCCTAACAGTACTGCCAGTCATACGCAGCACTCCCCAGAAATCATGAAACAAGTCCTTAAGATTATTTTTCTACTGTTAGGATGGTTATGATTAAGGTATTATATTTTCTTGTTAGAATGACAGGTTATATAGGAAGTAGGCAGACACTTTACCAGATTTAAGAAGTAATCACAGTTGGTTTTATATTCATGGTTTTAGAGGGGTAAATGTTATGTTTTTCATAATTTATGATATTAAATGGACTGCCAGTAACAGAGAATTAGAAAGTTTCTCATTTCTTTCACCTAGTAAGAAGCTTCTCTTAATTGCGATAATTTATTGCAATTTGCATTTGTATGGCAGATTTTAGTTTTCATCCACTCATCTCTCTGTTAAGGGACAGTTCCATTCTGGAAAATGTTTACAAGATGTTGACTGTTTTTATATTAATACATACTTCCTTTCTGCTTTTGTTTTTGAGATGTGCCTCTCCTGGATATAGTTTCAAATACTATATTAAATAATGAGTTAATTTACATACAGCATACAGCTGACTCAATTCACACAATTATTTTCTGTGCAGAGTCACACAAAGCAGTTTCACAAAGATCTGTGGCTTTCATATTCAGCTTCCTACTCTGTAAAGGTGCTTTTTGTTTGTTTTCATGGAGCTCTGTTTTAAGTCTCTTACCAACTGACTTGCATGATCACTTTACTGCCTCACTGCCCATGATTATATTTATTTTGATGAACAAGGTAAAAAACGCCCATAAACCTTCCGTTGCTCTTGTTAACTTAGAGCATCTGCTCTAGTAATAAGCACCTGGTTGGATAACTTTGACATTTGGGAATCTTTCGGTTGGTGGACTTGCCCTTACTGAGCATGATGATGAAAATATTATTAGATCTGTTTCACAGTCTTTTTTTAGTCCCATCTACCTTCACCAAAGTTGTAGCATGCTGATGTGACTTATACGCACATTTCATGTTATTTGGACTGTTGTAAGTTTTATTTTGTAGCACCTGCCAAAAAACAATATATACCTATGATGCTTTCATGAAAAGCTATAAAGAATACATTTGCTAGTGATATGTAGGCTTCAAGGAAGCCAGAATACAAGGAGAGGTTGGCAGGCAGCTGAGCAGCAGTTCTCTTTAAATATGTATTATGCTCCTGATAAGAGTGATTGCCAAAAAGGTTTGTAGCACCATACTGACAAGTTTCACTTCAAGGACTACATCCCTTTAATGTAAAAAACAGAGTGGAAGCTGGTGAGTTTCAACCAAAACTGTATCACAGGATTTAGGGACAGTTCCAGATAATTATGATCTCTGTCCAGAAAGCATGTGGAAAAGAAAGAAACAGAGAAAGTAATAAGGCTTGATCCCTTGTCAGGACTCTTTGTTTTGCGTAATACCATCAACAAACATTTGCAAGCCAGTCTGAAAAGATGAAAAGCAGCCAAGCAGTATTATAGCTGTCACTTCTGGGAAATTTTTCCCTGAGTAAAAGACCTTTTTCTTGATCCAATTATGAATGCTTGAAGGGAACCGACATGTAATCTTTGATTACAACTATAGTTGAAATGTCTGTGTGTACACGCGTTTATGTGTGTGCATGTGTAGGGAATGGGTGAGTTACATACACCCCCAATATAGGTCTTCGTGTGTTCACGCAGAAACATACAATGCCAACTTCTGCATTGAAGCAAATCAACATACTTACAGTATTTTGGTTTGGGATGGTCAGTTCAAATACACTTTCTCCACAATTAATTTTTAATCATTTTTTGCATCCTCTGGTTAACTTCTCTTTTATGACCATTACCTCAAGCCAAAGGATTCAGCTTTCAGACTGATGTGCTCTGAGCCTAATGACAATGGCATTTTTGTTTATTTCAATTTATTCAAGTTTAGCCTGATTTTACTGCTTCTCTTACAAGTTAATGTCCAAGCATCTGCAAATAGTACACCAATGAAATGCAAAATGCAATCTATTTTTTTCTTAAGTATCATCCCGTTGTACATATTTTTCTGTTTTTTTTGTGAAGCCAAGCATGGTGACGAAAGGAATCGGATATCAAAACTTAGTGTATTTTGACTAGTTTAGATAGCCAGCTCACTTTGACTCCTCCATTAGATGGCTTATCTCAGGGAAGGTTAAGCCACTATTTTTTTTTTAATGTTGTGAAGTGAATTTAATACATGGAAAAGTTGTGATGAAATTAACACCTCTGGGAGTGAAGCCAAGGTTTCTGACTTTGGAGATGTTGATATCAGCTTCTTCCTAAAATGAAATATCAAAGCAGGGGAGGGGTGGTGGTGGGGAAGGAATGTCTTGCTTTTCGTTTTGTCATTTTGAAAGCCCTCTCTACCTGAGACTTTCATATTTTGGGTTCTAACTACAGAACTATTACACAAAATGACATGCTTTTTAAGAAATTACTATCACAACTTTATGAGCAGAGTCCAGCTGATTAAGTATGCTCAAGGAGGATAGATTGTACATTTTAATGGACTTACTTTTGAAGAAAAATTTTTGAAGATGAACATCAAAGTAAGCATTTACTGGGTCTTATTTAAAAGCTTTCTAAAAGTTGAATATCAGAGGTGTCTCATTATCTGACAATCTGTCAGTAGAGAAAAATGGGTCTTCCAGAGTGGCGCTTCCTTTCAACCTCAAAGAAATCTTCAAGCAGAAGCACAGAGTCACCCACTGGAGATATTTTTCTCTGCTGACTCAAGACAACTGAAGCAGACCAGATGATACTGAGTTTTCAGATTAGAGGAGGTGGATTTCATCCACCCAGTATTTACGTATGCCACATGAGGATTTGGTTCTAAATTTTTAATTATGGCAAGACTTGTAATGTTCTAACACTGGCTTTTGCCTGAGAAGTGGATATTTACAGCTTTAAGGTGATAAACATCTGCCCTCTTCTGTAACATGAACATACTCTACATCCAAGTCTGAGCCAAAAAACCCACAAACCCCCATACCCCACCTGAATGGTTAGTATAAATTCCAATAATTTAATGGTAGTAAATAAAAATACCAAATTAAATTAAAGAGAGAAATAAAGTTAACGTGGAATTAAACAGTCCACAAAAAAGGCAGAAACAAGGAAATTCATTAATCATTTGACACACAAACACAGACACGCAAACACACACGCAGATATTGTTTTATTCGAGGGACATAAATACCGATATATTAAGCTGGGACTGAACTATTTTACAGCCATGGAGGCTAATATTTTGCCAAACTCACCTAATATGTTTCATGTACAGCAGAAAATCATGTACAACATAGCAGTCATAATGGAAGTATTATGATGCAATAATACGAGACTTTTTTTGCAAACCATGAAAGGGAAGCAATTTCTATTAGGAGAGGTAATGGCTGATCATGTGGTCACCTCACAGAATTGAACAACTACAAAGTCTTGGAACATCCCTTTAACTAAAGGTATTAATTCACCCACAAAACAGCTTTCAAATTCTTTAATCATCATGGCTAACATAATAATCATAATTTTAAGCCTTTTAAAAATCCTTTATTCTGTGCGTCATTAGTATGTTCCACTTAGCCTGCATATTTTTCTTCATTCATTACTAATTGTGTCAATGTTATGCTTATATGCAACATATATTGTAATTGATGCATTCAAGAAGGAAATCCTATCTTAGTGACATTTTGAACTCTACTGAACAAAGATCATGCTAATGACACAAAAATCAAGCACAATATACCGTGAGAGTCTTCCTAAAATACAGATTGGTAATTAGAGAGGACAATCAGTTTCCTGGAGATGTAGCAGTCTAGTAGCAGGTGTATTGTAAGCAATAAAATTAGAATTCTAATTTCATCTCTATTTGTACTATTACCTAGAGTGAAACCCAAAGAAAATGTAGATCAATCTAAAGAAGTCAGAAGAGACAAATCATCACAGTCTAATGATCAAATTATCTGTGCAAGAAGAATGGCAAGATGTGATCAGTGATGATTCTGTGATACAAATTCACAAGTCTGTTGAACTGCTCAGGCAGATCTTGTACATATCTCACTGAAGGACATTTGGGATTTCCCTTTTACTGTAGGCAGGGAGTCTCTCCTGTGGAAGAGAATCTTAATTCTGAATGGTCTCTTTCTTTCAGGTATAAGCAAAAAAGATAATTAGTCATCAACATACAATAGGAGAAATTAATCATGCATTTCTTTTTCAGTATATTAAGAAATAGAGTGTAGGGTATAACCTACAGCTAAAGTTATTATCAGTGCCTTTATATTACAGAAATGTTTGCTAAGACTCAAATAAATGAAGAGTTCTGGACAACAAAATTCAAATAGAAACATCGATGCACAAGTGATCAAATAAATTTAACCCAGCAGTATTCTTCTTAAGATTCCCCCATCATATCAAGCTCATTTCAACTTAGAATTAAGGAAGCATGTTGATCTGATGAATCTCATTGAAAGTTTGGACTAATGAGAGACACTCCAGCTCTCTGAGACAGAATAAGAAAGGGAAAAGGGGAAAACAAAATGTTAGAAAGAGCATGATGATTTAAAGGTATGGAGGAAAAACTGAAGTAATTTTTTTCGGCATGTATTTTCATATGTGTATGGACAGCTGTAGATAGAAAAATTACTGTAGACTTTACCCATGCCCTGTTTTATTGACTGATGTGTTTTATACATATGCAACAATTTTTTTTCGTATGGAAGGAAATGTTTAAAGCATAACCCAGAAGAGAAGCAAAAAAAGAAAAAATACAAACCCCAAAACAATACATCATGAAGCGTACAGATATCCTACCAATAAATGATTAAAATGAAGATCTTTTTCAGAAGATTCATTGCATGTCTTTTGCAAATAATTGTTTAAAAATAAGCTGAGCAGAAAAATGACAAATATGCACTGATAATATTTTACCTTCTCTGTGTTTCCAGCTGCTGTTACTTTGCCCCTACATGCAACACGTTGTGCTAAAATAGACTCCCTGAAATACTTCATCTGCCATGTAATAGCAACCTACTTAACCAGGAGTTATGTGGGACAACAACTGAGTGCTACTCAAACTTTTCAAACTGTTCTTCTCATTTTTCCCTTTAAGTTAATTATATTTGTATTTCTTAATATATTCTGGTATATATCTTTGAATTGCCATTGTGGCACAGCCTGAAAAAAAAGTCAGTAGCTGCCAGGTGTAAACTACCTGTACCAGAGCATCTATCATGGGTAGTGTGAGTGCTGCGTTAGACAGTGTTTGACTGTTATTTATATTAAGCCAAACAGTAGAATACAAATCAATTCTTTCTACATTTCATAGCCTGTGTCTTGACATAATGGCTTCTGCTCTAATCAATATTTCCAATTGTACTAGGCTCCTATAGGTGACATTAAAGTGAATGTGCATTATTTTGGGATATAACAGTATTGACCAAACAGTTATCTTGTGGAAACAGTGGATCATTACAGCCACTTTCCTTATTAAATGACTTATTCAGCATTTGAAATATGACCCTACCACAGTGTCTTGCCAAATTGGCTCCCATGCTCTCAATCAATTTTTTCACTTTTTTATGTGAAACAAAAATATGAAGCTTTTAAATTACAATTATATTGACAATTTACAAGTTTTGAATATATTTTCAGTTTATTTGCTTCTTAAATTATTTACTAATTTTATGTAAAACTTACTTTTGAGTTGTACCTCCTCAAATTTTGTTTTATTCTAGAGTCAGATTACTGAAGAAAGCTTTGGGAGAAATATATCTATTCTTAAGTTTTCAGAGCAATTGAAATGGCTTACCTGAGTTATTAACTCAGGATTTAGGATAAATCTTTTCACTGCTGCATATCTTAACCTTTTACTCTCATCCCTTTTCGTTTTAGAGCTCAAAAACAAATGCATTTTTGTATTTACTAAAGTCAATGGGAACTACAAATATTTGATTCATCTGACATGCAGGCTTTCCAAACACTGAAATACAATTTTAGGATCCTAAAGTAACTTTCCCTCCCTGGCAACTTTTACTGAGTAGATAGATAGAGGCTCTGCAAGCAGGAGATGCACAATTTAACATTACAAAGCAATTGGGGTTTTTTGGCTAACACACACAAAAGGTAGCTAGGACTGATCAGCTACCAGCTGGAGCATAAATATTCTCACCCCTCCTGAACCCAAAAAGTCTTTGCTGGTCAGAGGGTCCTCAGGGGGGCAGAAAGGGTGACTTGTGCCTTGGAGTTGTCTCATCCTCAGTGTCGCTGAGTTCAGTTTTCTGATTCTCTGCTTTATTCATGTCAATATTTTTCCTCCTGAATCCTTAGCTGCTGCCTGCAACAGTTTCAACAGCAATTACATTTATGTGTTACTACTTTTCACACCTTAATAAAAAATTGCTAAGTAAAACTGTCATGAGCACCCAGTTTAGCTGTACTAAAGCAGGACTTGGATCACAGAAACATGAGGCTGAAGGTCACATTAACTTTTACAACCTCAAGCTGGTTTGAAGGTAACAATTTAAGTATCCATCCAAGCTATATGTTTAAATTAATTATTGAGGGTGGAAGGGGGGAGGGGAGAGCAAAAATTTGGTGCCTATAGGAATAAGACTAGTTGTCACCAGAGGCTCCTGATTTCCAAGTGCTGTTTCAGAAGCCTACAGGGCTCCCAGGATATCATATCTACCATTCCTTACAGGAATATCCCATCTTCCCTATGCACTGGACATGTATCTTTAAGCATGTAAATAAGTGTCTGTATAACAACATCAAGCGTAATAATGTAAGTTAACATTTTGCAGGTTTATTGGTTTTTATTTTAAACATTTTATTTCTGCCTTCATAAAGATGCATTTCAAAATCTACATTTATTTTCATAAATTGATGCATGAAATTTTCTGGATTAGCCATTTGTGGCAAGATCCAAACAGGTATCTGTTTATCACACTCCTAGAAATATTTTTTGCATGTATAAAGTAGCAGTGAGGGGCTGATATATTCTCTCAATCTGGCCACTGACAAGATGACTAGTTTAAGAAAGAATGCAGAAAGTCTGAGTCTGTCATGTTTACCTCAAGTAATGTCACTGACCTCAGTGGAAGCTAGAGGCTGCTATCTGTCAAGGAGCAAGAAACATACAATAGATCTTTTTCTGGAGGTTAAGACTCTTTGTAAATGAGATTTTCATTATTTTCAACAGTTTCTCCTTCCAAAGTGAGGCAATGTGACACATACCATTCTAGCAATCAGAATTTCACAGTGTCCAGACCTTCAGATGCATTGCAACCAACAGACACTGCAGGATAGATTGTAAGAATCCCTAAATCTAATGATGGTGTAGAATGCAGTGCAAACAGGTAGTTAGGCAACATAAAGTGCTGTAATGCTAAATAGAAGTTGAGGATGAGAACAAGATTAACACGGTAAATAGCAGAAAGCCCATAGGATAGAACAGTGTGCCCATAACAAGAGCAGAAAGTGAACTTTCTGTGAAATCATAGTGGCATACTGATAACTGGGTGAATAAATCTACTAGAGAAAAATCCTCCTGCTGATTTCAAAGCTTTCTTTTTCAATTTTCATTGGGTTTTTTCTTTGGTTTTATTTGGGGGTGGGGGTGCGGTTGGACTTAGGGGTTAGAGAAGGATATTGTACAGGAAATTATTTGAATAGTGACCATGAAGAAGGAGAAATTAGTAGTTGCTGGAATTTAGAAAAATAAATCCTGTAAATAAAAGGCAAAACTAGCACTTGAGAAGAATCCGTACCTTTCAGTACCAGGGTCAGAACTTAGTTTATGCACTGATCTTAGCCAAGATTTATTAGAGAAAAGATCTGTGCTTCGTCTTGGAACCAAAAAGAGCTAGAGTGGAGTCTAAGTGCAAGGACTTGTCCAGTGGTCCCATTGTTTGCCTGAGAAGTGAGACCTGCTTCATCATACCTTGTATTGTCTTCAGAAACCTTTTTCCAGTCGTTCCTGCAGAAAATGTCCCAGTGTTAGAGAGGAACTATGGAATGACAAGTCACTGCTCTGCCTTGAGAGGGCACAAAGAGGAAGATCTGCTTTCAGCGAAACAGAGTGAAAATACGAGCTTAAAGCATTAACATCAGGTTTCTAGTCAGCAAACTACTGAGGAAGACAGGAACAGATTTCCCACTAGGGTGCTCTCCAGGAGGGAGAACTCTCCAGTCTTCCCATGAATGCTGTCCAGTCCTGCACATTATATATCTTGTGACACTTGTAATTGTGCACTATAGAGACTGGGGTTGCATCTGCTTTCATAGTAACCTCTTCTCCCTTCCAAAATTAAGTAAAGCATTGTTGCTTCATGATGTTTTGAAAAAGAATATTTCAGAACAAAAGAGTTTTAATTCTACTGCACCAGAAAAGGATATTTTTAAAGCTCAGGTTTGTCACAAAATAAAACTGCATTCTCCAACCTGTTCTGATGATCATAGTTGCAATATGCATAGACTGATAGGCATAGGCATGCTGTATGTGCTCCTCACAAATAAGCAAAGGGTAATATATGCCTATACAGTTCCTATGGAAAATTAGAATCTCTAACAAGCAACGTACATTCATAATGCCATTTCACATATCAGCAGTAATACAACACTACGGAGAAATACTGATTTTGTCATTTTTTCAGGCTACAGAGTCCAGCCTCAAACATTCTTCGAAAAGACAAACTAAATCTGAGTTATGAATAAAGGCAGGATGATTATACATCCCATGCAAGATGGTAACAAAAGACGTTATCACTGCAAAGCAAGATACTGTTTGCTCTTGAATTTTCAGTAAGCTCCAAAACCTGCTTGGTACGCTGAAGGTCTGAATCTAGTAGCTCTGAAGTTTAATCAGTTTCTTGTGTTTAGTTCAATGTGGTTGTTGAAATAAATTACTAGATATCATGGGTAGGCAACAGGCAAAAAGTATATTACATAAATTGAGAGAAAAAGAGTGAAAGATGATAATTTACTGGTTCCTTGTTTTTTTAAACTTCTATTCCTCTAGGAACTATATCAGTGACAAAACTGATGTTAACATTGTTGCAGAACATTGATATACATTGTCATGCACACAATTTGTTTTCTTACAATTTCTACATAATCATGTTAAGTGTCGTAGGCAAGACAGTGACACCAATTTAGTGAGAAAGAAGTGGAAGAGGAGAGCAGGGGTGAAATTAACAAATTTAAGGAAGACAAAATTCCTAAGCATTGATGCCATTAAAACTTTAAAGTAACATTTTCATGCTTCCAGGTTGAAATAAATGTTTGAGGAGTTTCACAAAAAATCAAGCTTTCTGATTAAATGTTACTAGTAATGAGACTGCACATCAGCTCACACCAAGGGATATTTAAATCAAATATCCTAGCTTTTTCAATTATCAGAGACAGATTATAAAATCACTATATATGTTGTTATATATGTGCTTGTGTGTGTATATATATATTATACAGTCAGGTTCAAAATGCTTTCTCATTAGTAACTGACAGACAATAGTGATAAAAACATTGGTCATACTTTAAATGAGACTTTTAATTATTTATATAGCTGTGTTTTCTTAGTATTTCTAATCTGTTATTTCTTCATCTCCATAATAGCAGATGAATTTAGTTCTGTTAAGACACTTTCCCACAGAGTATTTCCAAACATTGGAAAACTGAAATAGATACTAGAAATAAGATCGTGGCTTTAAAATTTTGTTTAAATAGACAATTCTTTTGAGAATCACATAAATGCATGCACATATCTATGTAAATACAGTTTTAGTTTCTTTTTTAAATCCATTTTTGTTTCAATGACATTTTGAAGATAAAGGAAAAATTACTGTCTTTATTCCTCCTTTATGCCTATTTAATCTGTGTCTTAACAATGCCCAGCCTTCATCAATTATTGTTTGTCCATGTGCTAGTGGTTTCACCTAGTGCGATTGCTGGGAAATGATGCAGTCAGTGCTTCTTGTCAGTGAAAAATAGAAGTGCCAGACACGCATGTTGCTTTTGCTTGTACCTATATCCTCATGTCTTCCAGTGGTTTAGAAAGCTAGAGAGGGCAACTTGGTATTGTGGGACTCTGCAGGTTGCAATAATAAGAAATAAAACAAGAGATTGAATGTGATTAAATATAACAACGTTGATGTGAGCATGTATTTCTGGTCACCGCAATGCCAATACTTTGTCTGTCCCATTAAATATTGTGGGAATCTTGGACTGTGTCAGTGGGTAGGACAACGTGGTGACAACCCTTTGTTAGTTTGTCATAGTCTATGATGTATCTATGTAATCTATCCAAGTCACCTGTCCTATAATCTTGTACTAATCCAGGAATATCCATATACATTCATATGTACAGATGTTATGATGCTGCACAGCAGGGAGACAGGTAGCTTAGTCAAGGGAAAAGAGATACCTATGTTCAAGAAAGCGTAAGAACTGACCCCCTGCCGGATCACAGATTTATCTGAGATAAAAATGTAAAGAGAAGAGTCTGAGGCTGTACTTCCTTCCTCATATACAATGGGTTTGGTGACAAAGTGCTGCATAAATTTGAAATGAGTAAGTAGGGACCAAATTACAAGTATTCACTAACAACTGAAAGAGAAAAAAAAATCCCGTCAGACACCACTTGCTTGCACTTTTAAAAGTATCGTGAACTAATGACTTTCCGGCCCTTTCTGTGAATAGAACTGCTTTTTTCTATGATACATCAGTCTTTCCTGAAATGGATGTAAGTGATGTAGAGATGAATGAGCTTAGCATCACTGGACATGTCATGCCTGCATTGGCTGCTGCTGCTGCTGCTGTCTCTGGCATGACTGAAGCAGTCTCTGAGCAGTCTCGTTCAGTTTATCCAACTGTATAGCTGACATTTTTGTTTCATCATCTCCAATAAATGTCTTTGTAAAAGTATATTACTTTTTTAGGCATTTTTTAAAGGAGAGTTTTGGACTAAGAAAGGTGTTCATTTATTTTTGGCATATGTGGTATCAAGAAAAATAAATTGCTTTGTCTGTGTTTAGATTCAGCCTAGTGCTGTGCAAAATGGAATTCAAAATGTACTTTGTTCTTCTTTACATTAAATTTTATCTCAGAAAGAAAACATTCTACATCAAAACAGTAGTATGAGTCATTTGAAACAATAAAAAAGATTGATATGTTTACTGTTTAGACTTGCTCAGGATTTTTCTTTAGCCATTGGCTCCCACCTACCACTTTTCTGTCCTTCAAGGCATGCATATATTCTTCCCACCTCCTCAAGTAGTGTTCATTTACATGCAGGCAGAGAGGATCACTAGTTGTTTCTAATCACTGAGCACATATTGCTATCCCACAGAGAAATCAATCTTTGTCAGTGTTGAGGTCCAGCAGTCCACTAATCTGTGTCTCATTTCTCAAGGTTCAGAAGTCCACACAACTGGACATCAATTTGAACAAGATGCACAGGCCTGCAGATCTGTGGGCATCCGAGACTCGAGTGTTTGGCTACTTGCTGCATTTCCTGCTGTGGTCTTATGAGTGGTAGGTAACAGAGAAGCAGTACAGTCCTCCTCCTTTGAAGCCAAAGGCAAAACTCTTTGTTGACTTCACAGAACATGGTCTTTCCCTTTGAGAGAGAATGACAGATTGTCCTACAGCAATGCATCCTTCTTTGTCAGATAACAAAAACTTCAGAGGTTTCAGATCAAATGAAAGAACATCACACAGAAAAATTTCCAAGTCAGAAGGGTCAGTGAATCTGTATTTCATGACTGCTTTTTTTTTCTGCACTGTGAAAGCCTTTTCAGGTCGTGCAAAACTGGTCATACACAGTTCTGTGTTATACACAGAACGGGGAAAGAAATCTTTTCAGGTGACTACAAATCTCACTCTCATCTCTCAGTAAATGTTCTTTCTTAACTGAAAAATGAAGCCTGCACTAGTGGATAAGCCAGAGTTTGAAAGTTCCTTAGACTGTTGTTGTAAGTCATTGAAGCCCGACTTTCTTCTTTATAGGGAAGCACTCGCCATGAATGATTTGTAACTCAGTTTTGAGGAGGCTCAAATGTACAACTGCCTAACCTAATTCACTAACACAAGGTAGAAGAGGGGAAAAGAAAGCAGAAAAATGTTTTAAAATCAGTGACGGTGTAAAAAAAGTATTTATTTGGGGGAAGAGGAGCACTGTGGTCAAACTGCTTGTTGAATTTGTTGTTTATCTTTGGAGTAGTGCTCACAGTTAAAATTAATGTATAATGAAGATAAAAGAAAATGAGGATCTAAACTGAGGTAGTTCTAATTAAGTTAGTGGTTCTGGACCACTTACATTTATAGCATGGTTATCTTTCAATTTTAAACTGATTTAAAATTGTGTATATGTATATAGTATTATTTTCAGTATTATTGTAGTTTAGTTATTAGATTGTTCTTATCTCAACCCATGAGTCCTTTTTTCCCTTTACCCCTTTAAAAAGGGGGGGAGGGGAATTGGGTAAGTGGGTGTGTGGTTTGGCCCCCAGCCAAGGGCAAACCCGTCACAAACATTTATCACCAAATACTGTTTTAAAAATTCAGAAGTTTCATTTTGGGAGAAATTTCATTTCTCTGATTCAGTTTTGCGGGACTGTGTGACTGTATAGTCATGAATTCAAATATTGATTCCAGGAGAAACTGTGAGATTATCTGATCTGCTATCACTTGTATCATCAAGCCGAAGAAACTATTTGATTGAAGAGTACTTTTTAGAAATACATTTAGTCTAGCGCAGGGTATCTTCCACTACTGCTGCTGTATAAACAAGATAATCAAGTTATCTTTTTATCTCCATTTGGGATAGATTAAATATATTTAGATTTAAACATTTTTTCTAAGGCATTCTGTCCTACTTTCACTTCACATCTGTGCCTTTTCTCTGTAGTGCCTCCAAATATTCAATCTTGTGTTTAAAAGGGAGACAGCAAAATTGAAACCAGTTTTTCCACATAGTTTTCACCAGTTTTCATTCAGAGATAACATTAACTTCATGCATTTTTAATTCAGTGCCATGGGTAACCATCTTGAGTTACTTTCTACTAAGTTTAGATATTCACAGATAAACTATAAAGTGACCAAATGACTGCCCAGGGACCAATCTTTCAGAATCAGCGGCAAGCCCATGTGCCTCATCAAAGGTTAAGCAGAGTGGTCTGACTGCCATTTTCCCAAAACCAAAAAGCCCTTTGCCTTGGTCAGTTGCAAGGGTGCCAGCTTCTGCTCATATCTCAAATAGTCAGTGGTATCTTGCTTTTATTAGAAAGAGTGATTCCAGTATCTCACTAGGCAAAATGTTAGTCACAGTTGTTCACAGTGATAACGGTTGAAATTGTCACAAACCCAGTATAAATCTGTTCATGTTTGGAGCTAGGACACATGAATATTCATAAAAGTAGTGTCCTTTCCTGGTGAGAGTTATCTGTTCCTGCCACCAGCATTTGGGAAGAGGGCCTGAAAGCCCTATCTTTAGGAAAGCAAGATAGGCTGATACCAGATATTAAGCGCAGCTACTGAGTGGCAGCTAGTCCTAGTTATGGACTTGGGACCTCACTACCTTTAGGTGAAACTCTGGACTTCTGCTAAGGGTATACCACAAGTTTTCCCATTTAGGCTGTAAGTATGTAGAAACAGATCTGGGAGCCTCCGTGCAGTCTAATCTGCATGTAGAGATGTGGTTTATTAAACCTTAATCCTTCCCTGCTGTAGCTTGTTACTTTATCAGAATGGCCTGCTCTCCTTGTTTTTACATTTCTTTTGCACCTGTCTTTATAATGCATTTTTGTATCAACTGAATATGCTTAAAAATAGTTTAAATTCTGTTCTGTTCCTGCTTTGTCCTCATTATTATTATCCTTCTTTTAAACCTTGTGTACTCCACAAACTTCATCAGGAGATAGATATTTAAGAACCAGATGTCTCAATGTAATTTCCTAAATATTCATCATGATTCCAGACAAGTTTACTGATTTTGTAATTTTCTAGGCACAGAAAAGAACACAAATATAATCACATACACATACATGCAGGCTTGCATGCTTTAGCTTATATATGCAGATAAATTTATATATGTTGATGAATCAGAGAGTGAAATATTATATTTAGGCACACTATATTTAATATTTATTGAGAAAGAAAACCATTAATGATACCAATATTGTACATAATTCTACCCATACTCAATTTAATGAGAAAAAATTCATAGCAGCTTTGATGAGCATTCTGTGCAAGAACTGATCTTTCAGAATAGTGTTTGCATTCTGACAAGCAGCAAGTGATTTCAGACCAGAACTCCAAATTATAATAGAATCAAAAATATTGTCCTCTTTTTTTGTAATCCTCTTAAAGATATATCACTCAGGAGACGCAGGACTACTTCTATATAGTATAACAACTGCCTAGCAAGCTAAAAAGCAGGTCAACTAAAGGAACAGTTAATTAAGTTTTTCACTTTATTCCTAGAAAACATAGTAATGTTGTCAACAGTATCAGCAGGGTCTGACTTCCAAAGATGAGACACGTAGCACTGGTGTCATAGGGATTGCTGAGTCCAATTAGCGTTTAGAGATTATTTTTCAAGCAACTCAAGAGGCAATAGCCACTGCACGTAAGAGGCAAAAGACTTTTATAAACTCATTTAATGAAAGGCATGGCAAAAATCCATTATGGAAATACAGTTGTCAGAGCAGAAACAATGCTATGTCTAAGGTATAATTAAATGTTCTAAAAAAGAGTGCAGATACCTTATCAGAATAACAGCAGAGCCATTACTAACTCCTCTAGATATACAGGGCAAAGTAGTGAGGCAGGGTTAGGGCCAGCCAAGCATTAAGAAAAAAGCTAGCAATCTGTACAAAACACCCATACAGTGGTCAGAAGAAACAACAAATTCAGACATAGGGCATCAGGAGCTATAACATGTACATTAACACTACTCACAGCAATGCACATGAATCTGACTGATTGCTTTCTGTGGTAGTGTTTGTGTGGCTATCTCACATCCTCTTTCACAGTTTTCCAGGACCTGACCCAGGTTATGAGGCAGAAAAAGAAAAGTTCTACTGGCTTTAGCTGGGGAAGCAGATAGAGTCCTGTTAGGGCTAAACTCAACAACACCAGCAGATTTCCAATGGTTTTTAGCCTGTGGTGAAGCCAAACTTAGTGTAATGCCTGCTATGAATCTCTGCGTGCCTATGCTGCAAGACAGAGTTCAGATACAAGTTCTGATCTATGGGTCAAGTTAGGTAATCGCCAACCAATGTCCCAGTATGTTTCAAATGTTCTTTCTTATTTATCTCTCTACCAGTAGTTAAAATAGCTTAATTGATTCATAATATTGTTTCTTTAATAGTTCTGCCCACTATTTCACAAAACTTCACTCAAGTAAATTTAAACTGAAAGATAAAGTATTATGTTCTAAAGCAATGGAGGTTGCATTCACTCTTACTACAGAACATAATTACAAAATTCAGTGTGAGATCCCAAATGAAGGGAAAGTGATAATTATTTTAAACTGCTTTCAGTCACTGATACATACTCTGTTCTAGATTTCATTTGCTCGTTCTCCCATACTCACAAGTACCAATACATATATATGTGAGTGGCCAGGCGGTGATTATTTGCACCTTACATGGAGGATGAAGGATGCCAGTTACAGATTCTACCTCCTTAGTCTGTATTTTGAGAATGACCCATCATGGTATGTGCCTTCACTATGCACAACTGTGTCTCTGGGTTCTTCTTGATTGGTAATGGTGAACTGCTATTTGTATACCTTATTCTTACTATTTAGGAGTCAGCAGTTACTATTCTTTGATCTCTTGTCTCAGAATTTTGGTTACTTCACACTTCATAAACACTAGGCTAGGTTACTGCCCATCATAATTTTTTCCTTGTTCAAGGTATTTTTATGACTAGAGTGCACCTTTCTGTTATGATGCAGGAAGAGAAGCAGCACATACATGTGTGTCACCTCCTGTTATCACAGCCTGGGTTTTCTGCTTGTCAGCTGTCTATTCTGTATCTTTGTTGCTGTTCAAACATTTTGGTCTTGATATGAGCAACACATTTGCAATGTTTGCCAATTTTATTGCTGTTAATTTTGTCCTTGGCAATCAATTTTAGTAATTCTTTAAAAACCTTGCCCTATTGTTTCTCTGGTGCTTTCACATATACTTATTTCTATTGATATTTCATACCAACCTTAATATTTACTTTACAGATCTCTAAATTATTTGTTGTGGGAGCAAATTCATAATTTAGGTTCAGACAAAATTGCTACCCAGGAATAGTCTGAGTGTCAAGCTTAAACAGCCAGCAAATAGAATAATTGTCCTGTCAATGTAAACATGTATTTTGTAATTTCAGTTCATATTGTTAGCCAAGATTCACTGCAGTGGTCAATTTGAGAGACCATGATTCTGTGGACCACTGTGATCCAGACAACCTGCCTATAAATGTCAATAACTTTTGTCTTATGTAAAATTAAACTGGGTTAAAATTCATGTTACAAACATCCAACAGCAAGCAGAATTTTATGTACTGATTCACTTACTTGAGGAAAGAACAGCTTGTGGTGAACATGGTTTTGAGGAACTAGGCTGTATGAATAGTTTCAGTTTTCTTTATTACCTTTATTTTGTTTAAGTTTAGCTGTACCAAACAGTTCTTGATCTGTCTCTGACTGCAGCTGACAAGAGTCTGAGATGTTTAATCATAGAATCATAGAATGGCCTGGGTTGAAAAGGACCTTAAAGACCATCTAGTTTCAACACCCCTGTTGTGGGCAGGGTTGCCAACCACTAGAGCAGGGTGCCCAGGACTCCATCCATCCTGGCCTTGAAAGCGATGTTCATTCCTGATGTGTCCTGCAACTTGTATGGACCACATGTTCTTTCTGTGCCTTAGCAGAATGAACACAGTTGACTCCAGTTGAGTTCTCCTTCCTTTGTTTGTCAGTTTGCTTATGACAGTACATTTATGAAGATACTCTATAACCCTTAAGTAAAACTCTGGGAGAAAAAGTATTTTTTTTTTAATCAGGTGGTCCACTGCAGAGATGTATATACCCAATGCAAAGTAATCATAATGTTGTTTCAAATACGACATTGGAAATGGGTTGTACTCTGACCTCTTCTAAATCTGGAATCTGGTGTAAAATAAAAGGTATCTTGGAAAAAAAGTCCTAATAAGTTCCAGTTGAAAGCAGTGCTTACTTTCTAAAATATGTTTTACAAATATTGTTATGAGAACTGACACATATAGACACAAATAAAGGAAAGTATAAATGAAACATCTCTGTTTGTTAAGCAAAAAGAACCAATTTTGCCTCTTGTTTTTTCCAGTGCTATTTGAATAAAAGACATGTATGATATGTGCGACTTATAACGAAAAAATTTGTATCCCTTTCTAAAAAAGTATATGGATAAACTGAAAGTTGGAAGAGCTTCTTGCAGCTTCATGTAAATGAGATTAGCTAGAGTGCAGTAAATTATACCTAAATGAAGGAATCTCTAAACTTAGCCACCCAGACTGTTGGTGCTTTCAAATCAATACCTTTTTCCTGTTTCTGTTCAAATGGATGTAGCTATGTTCCTCCCTTGTGTGTGTGTGCGCATGTGTACAACCGTGTCATTTTGTTATTTCAGAAGAGGAAAGATAGGGCTCTGTAGATTCAGGAGCAGTTGGATAAATATTTATTTTTCTGAATGCAACATCTGAATTCATCCTTCTACAACCTCTTCAAAAACTGGCCACATGTTGATTTATCTGAACAGCAATATTTGTACTACATGCTTCATACTGTGCCAAGTAAGTCACCAAGGCACTCAGTACAAGTTCTGCTGTCCACACATCTGTTGTTTGCCATAGCAAGTTCGACACTAATGCATCCAGGCGTCCTCAGTGGAGCTATGTAGCAGATTGTGCCATACTGAGAGCAAAAAAAATGTCAGGTGACTGGCAGACCTTTAATACCTTTTTCAAAAGCCAGGGTGTTTGGGGGGTACATAAAAATTCCCTAGGGATTTCCAGTTTAGGAGCTGATTCTATTAATAATTACAGGAATTTCATATGGATGTAGCTGCATTTAGTCTGAAGGAGTGACTCATCCCTGTACATGCTGAAAGGAACAGAGCTCAAAGAAGACAGTCATCTGATTCTGGTGCACAATCATGAAGGGGTCAATTTGAAGGAAGTTGTGCATACTACGCCAGATCAGAAATAAATGTTGTTGAAGAAAAACCAGGGAAAGTTGGAACAGGCTTCTGTCATTCTGGACTGATTGAGGTATATCCAGTCTCAGCACCTGCTGAGAAACAGCAAACGTTATC
Organism: Pterocles orientalis; assembly: GCA_011057875.1. Lineage (NCBI taxonomy): Eukaryota > Metazoa > Chordata > Aves > Pterocliformes > Pteroclidae > Pterocles > Pterocles orientalis. Next base: position 88,483 of record WKFP01014182.1, read on the forward strand.
TGTATCCAGTTTCTGGTTTAAGTTCAACAGGTGACATTGAGAACATTGTAGAAACATATATCAAAGAGACAGAAGTTAATTCCTCTTAGAAATATGAAACACTCATATCCTTAACATTGCCATTTGGTAAAGCTGACAAAAGAGTGTCCTGTTAATAGAGGAATATTAAAATAATTCTATTTCAATTTCTGTCTAAAGTGAAATAAATTTTCGTTTTTTTATCAGTTACTTCTTTTAAACTCTTTTCTAAATATTTTTCAGAAACTGAACAAGAAAAACTTACAGCAAACATTCTTCTTGGTTTTCATCTGACCAAGCTACTATGACCTTTACTCTTGTTTTCTCATACCTCGGCACCATCTGCAGCCATGAGTACATTGTTCCTGACAGAATAGGATCCTACTCTAAAAATGAGAGAAAGAATACTTGAGGCATGATTTCAGGTTATTGCTGACATAGTTTTCTGCTTGGGAACCGTTTCCTTCTGCAACCTGGAGTTTGAAATAACATGAAGTTACAGGGTGGCACCAAGAAAATTTCCTCGCTTCCTAGATCTGGGAGCATAGCTTCTCTGTATCATGACTCCATGTCAGGATGAGACCCAGATAGTTACCCTGCCCCGTATCTATGAAAAGGAAGGGGTTTTGCATCCTCTGAATCATTCTGCCCTGTCAACAGAGATATACCTTCAGAAATTTCTATAATGGTTGCACAGACTGGATGTGTTTTGTAGGCAGACAACATAGTCTCAGGATAGCATTAATATTCTAATTTATGGATATTTGTGATGAAACAATACATGAGGCCATTGGACCCCAATGTTGTCTCGCAAGCACAGTTCATTGCCTCATGTGCAATAAGCCGATACACACACAGAGCCAAGATATTGTTCCTATTTCGATATTGCACAGTGTCAGGTGCTAGGTGCTCAGTATCCAAAGCTAGCACTCCTAGGTACTTTTTGTGATGGTTTATATACTTATCACTTAACCACAGCCCCAGTGCAGCTTCCTAATACATGGTTGGTCAACTAACTACATGTGCTCTGAGGGAAGGGTCTCTAAGTGGGCCAGGGTCTTCATGTCAGCGGGTATGATTTTAGTATTACATTAAAATGAGGATAGATGACTTTCAGATGGTGTTAATCACTGATTTGGCTGATTACTCCAAACATCCTGATTAAGTACCCATTTACTTTATGTATATTCCAGCATGTTCCTGTCTTCAAGGGTAGATCTAACAATCCTTAAGTGATTAAAAGTTCTTCTTGAACTTTTAGGATGGTCATCCTAACTTAGACAGACTACATATTTATTACAATAGCTTGCAACACCAACAGTCGTTTCCAAGTCTGTTCAAGGCTTACAAAAGGGTTGGTGAGTCTGGCGCTAGCGTGGAAACCTCCAGATGAGGTTTCCTGGTGCATCCTCAAGCAGCAATTTCACTCACCACTTTGATCATGATCATGAAATTTAGTCCAAAACTAAAATATTAGATGATTTTCTCTTCAAGGAGGGAGAATAGATTTCTGTTGCCCTAATGAAATACTTCTGGGTCATTCTGTTTTTCATTTTGGTAATATCTTTCCTGCTAGTAAATAAATACAAAGTGCTTAAAATGTCTTTTCATATGAGAAGCCTCCTTGTTGTCTTTGGGGTTGTTTCCTTTTCTTGATTTTTAATCTGGAAAATAGATTAATACTCCCTTAAAACAGCATGACCACATCCAGCTGAGAAAAACGAGGATTTTAAAATTATTAAAGTAAAAAACCTACACATTTCCTGGCATGGGAGCCAATTCACGTATTCCTTGTAATTAGTCACAAGCTATAAGTAGAGTCTAAGAAACCATTTGCAGAACAGTAAAAAGAAAATGGGGTGATTTATATTAGCATTTCAGATATGGTATGCTAAAATGTATAGATGTATGTATAGAATTCGTAGGTGAGACTGAGAAATAGTGCTAAAGTGCTAAAATAATTACTTTGTGAGACTAATAGCTAGTTTTGTGTGTTCAGAATGTTACCTCTATTTTTAATATTTATTTACAAATTTCCCATCATTCTTTGTAACAGAAAACTAGTTACACATCCCATAAAAAGTACTAAAAGTGCTCTGCCTGCACCAAGAGCTGTCCAGGTATGGGGTGCCTGTGTGCCTCTACTTAAGACACACAAAACTTGAAAAGTTTGAAATAAAGTGGAAGTATTGCTTGCAAATATGTTATGACATCAGTTTGAAAATAGGTCCAAGAAGAAAGTTGCTTGAATTGCATCCAGTGTATACATACACTGTTCTTGGATATTTTATTATCAAGAATGGTAGACAAGGGAAAAAGTTATATTATTTTTAGTATGAAATTAGTATGATTGCAATACTTTAATGTGATTGAGTTTACACATGTATCTGTATACAGGAATCTGTATGTCAGAATGTGCAAAAGTGTCCTGTGTGTTTATATGCAAAGACCACACATAGTACAGTGAGTGCATCAGTCATACTGACTTACACAAGTGTTTTCTAATTGATTCATTTGATTTATTCATACTTTAACCCATGGTTTTTGTAAGCCTTTGTAACAGTATGTCACAGAGAGCTGTTAGGCTGAGGAGCAATTGCAAAGATTACCATACATTAGAAAGTTCCTACTCTGATTAGGATCACTAACCAAGCCATAATCATGAGTTAATTGTCTTCAATGTGGATTTAAATGCGAATAGAATAGAGACAAAATTAGAATTTTAAGGTATCCAGTAAAATTCTTTTACACGATTTCTCAGCTACTGAGAGTGCAATTAAGAAAGGTTCTGAAGGCAAGACTTTTAAAGGTTTTAGTTACTTTGAAACAATGATCTTTAAAAAGCCTTATCAATCTAAAGTACCTGTCTTCTCACTAACCTAAGACACAACTACCCAGCATCAGACCTACACATGGTTTAATAGCTATGCAGGCATGTTGAAAATAATTTCTTAATCATGCAGAAGTGAAACTAAGAAAGATGATGCAATGGGCTATAGCATTAACTTATAATTCAGAAAGGCTGGGTTCCAGTCTGTCGTCTGTCATATGTTTCCCTAAGGGCTAGAGCTATGACACCACTTAAATAGAAGTTCTTAACCTTTACATGCCTGTTCCTCAGATTAGAAAGCACAGAAATATCTAGACATTCTTTTTATATTACTTTAAAAACTTCAGGAACAGCCCTATGACAGTTCTTCCATGTAATCATGAAATTAAAGAGAGAAATTTAAAATTCTTATTCATTTCCTTCTATATTGGGCAATAGTGCTGCTTCAAGAAAGGTAGAATGTAGCCCTTCCCTACATAATTTATAAGCCACTAGGGAGAAATATCTCAGATGAAAAGCTAATAGAACTATCCCAGGTTTTTTTACTCCAATCACAAGAAAACTAAACAAAGATTAACTCCCCCCCTCTAAGTACTCACATGTCATTCTGCTTTATCTTGAATTTTATATTGACTATGAAAGAGGATATACATATAGCTTGAGAAGAAATTTTTTGTTGAAGAAGCATATACACTCTAGCTTGCATGAAGCAAAGACAAGAGAAGGATGCAGAGCTTCCCCGGTGAGATTGGTTCTAAGTGTGCACTAGACTTTAGGGAATTTAGGACAGACCAAACCTTTTCTGGGAGACTTAAGTATCTATAAAGCAGCTAGACAAAGCTGTGGAGTAAGGTAGATCTCCTGAAAACAGATATCATTAATTGTGGACATCTCTTTAAAGTGCTGGTCGCTTTCCGACTCAATATGAAATAAGGTATGACTAAGCAAGCGTGATCATTTAAAAAATATAACTATAAAGAGGGGGGTTTTTTAATGTTCTTTGTGCTTTGCTTTTGGCAACTGTACTAACAGATTTTTTTAAATATGCAAAATTAAGATTTCCACTAATGTGGAAAAGATACACTTCCTGACATGAGCTTTGCACTTGCATTTTCTTTCAAACAAGTGAATCTCTCTAACTGGGGTGACATTTATAAAAAATTCAATACAGCATGAAAGAGAATTCTCAGTTTCCCAACCCAGAATTCATGGAACAACACAGCTGGGTTTCTTTCTCAGCAAGGCCGTCAGGTTTTCATTCCATAAGAACACTGAACTCATTGCTAATTTCCTTCCTTATGTCTCCTTTATAAATCAAAAAGTACTTCTAATTATGGTAGTCAGTAAGTATGAGTGTTTCTTGTAAAGTGATTACCTCTAAAATCTTGGGGTTTTTTTGATTTTGTTTTTTGTTTAAGATAATTAAAATTAAGTTGCTACAATATTGCTCAGAGTTCTAGGTACCTTCACTATTCACTTCCACATACTCGGGGAAAAACTGAGTGACAGCTTCGTCCGATCTGTCTTTGCCTCAGGAGAAATGTCCACAATTACATTCTCCCCAAAAAGGGGGAGGAAAAGTGCTAAAATTAAGGCTTACAATTAATCTTCTGATCTTTCAGCAACAAATTCATGTGAAATACACTGGAATTATGATTATGGGAATAATGTGCATGTTCTTCCTATGCTCTGCCTTGGCTAACTGGTTTACTCTGAACATTCTTATGCTGCAGCATTCTGCTCTTCCCTTTGGTGTATGTCACTAATTACGTCCTGAATTCTATATAACTTCAGTGGAATTTTCTAATAGTCTTTTCTCATCTCCCACCCGTGGGAAAACAGGATCCTGTATAATATTGATAAGACATACAACACAAGTGACTAAAATCCTGTGAAGAACTATAAAATGTAGTTAAAATGTAAAAGTTCCAAATACAGAAGGGAAATTGAGCATAATTTAATTGTCTAAATGTTTTGGATGGCTGTATTAATTTTGTAAAGTGCTCAGGTAAAACCCATAAGTGTGACCTGTTAATTAAGATTGAAGTTAGAATACTCAGATGACTTACCATTTCTTTTAACTTTCTAACAAATAAAGACGAAACTCTGAATTTCAGGGTAAAACAAACACAAGACAGGTAATACTGATTGTTTATTCCTGCTTGTTCTGGCGGGTACAAGCAGGAACTGAGTATTCCTTTTTAACTCTTTATACCCTTTGAATGTTTGTGGAGCAGTTAAGTCAATGTGGAAAGGGGAATAACACGTTTTTTAGAGTGTTGCTGTGGACTAACACAATATTCTTTAATACAGTTGGGTACCATGCTTATTAGCAGATATTTACCTGTGACTGCTGTTTTCTAGTACTTCTGTAGTGACAAATGGTTTATTCATTGTTTACAAAAACCTTATTCTTCCCATTTACTTGCTTATCTTCAGTGAGTAAAGGTGGCAGAATAAGATCCTTGGAAACTATAGAATTTCACTAATAGTATCTTTATGAAGATGAACTAAATACATTTAATGATCCCAAATAATTCATTTATGCTCTGCTGTTCCTACTCTGAAGTGAAAATGGAGAGGTTTTTTACCAAGGAGGAACTGAGGTTCTGTGAAAACGAAAACCAATAGCAAGAATAAGTTTCACCAGAAACTGAGTAACAGATAATGACATTAAGAGAGGGACAGATACTGCTGCTGTCTCCATATGAACTCTTTTTCCGTAGTGAAATATCTCACATCCACACATAAAATGTCTTTCTCTACTTACACAGTACCTAATTCAGTTTTAATTCACTCACTTTGTAAGTGACATAACTGCCCTCTGGAACAGATCACTCTGCTGTGAATTTCAGGCTGATTATGCTGTTACAGTCAGTTCCTCCCTGATTGTTCTACATTTTGCCGCTTTGCATTTCATTCAGCCTGCCCAAGTACCTGCCTCTGCAGCTTCAGTCATTTTGACTACGTGACACTTAAAATGCTGCAACAGGCAGGATCCATTTATGTCTCCAGTTGTGGCAAACCACATACCTGTGACAAAATTGACATATTTAGTCCCATTTGTAACATATAAACTTCCTTAACCCCTCAGCATGTTTAGCTCAACTGTTCTAATTGTCATAGTTTCTTGCTTTCTTCTTTCCCTCTTAACTTCTTTAGTTTTTTTCCTTTGTAAAAGCTAAAATCCATTATATTTCCAGGAGCTGAATCTTGAAATTAAAGATCAAGCATCATAAGACTCATGGTATAATCACAAGGGTGAGAAATATAAGAGAATTCAGGACTGTATGTGGTTCAGTCACCAGAGCAAAGTAAAATACTGTCCATCTCAAGGTATTGAAGTAGATCTACAAAATGATGCATTGCCTGAAGTAACCCTGAAAATAAGAATTAAACAAGCATTTGCAGGAAAGTGAGAAATTTTACTGAATTTTTGTCTTTAGTATGGTTGACTAGTCTTTCTGCTACAAGTTAAAATAATGTTTGGTCATTCTTGAAGATGTGTTTTCATTTAAGCACAATCAAGATATTTTCCTCTTCTCTCTCTCTCTTTTTGTTTTTCAGGTTAGATATACAAGGATTTATTTTTTACATTGCATTTTAATTTTCATATTCTGAAGATACCAATAAGAAAAGCAGAGATTTTCTGAAAACTCAGGATGGATTTCAATGGCGTCAACCACCTACTTGGGTGTAAAAAATGTACATTTTTTATTTCAGTTGTGCCACACTTTTTAAAAATATATACTCTGACTTTTCTTTATTCTTAACTTGTTTCAAAGACCCTTTCTGGCCCCATAGACCTAAAAAGATGACAAGAAAATGTCTTTTTCTTTTCAAGTATATGTAGAAGACAAAGCATGAACATGCCAGAACATACAGAAATTTTGAAAGATTAAATTTTTAAAGTGTTTCAGCTTGTCAACAATGGAATGAAGATGCTTCGGCAATCATCTTTCTGAATGATAATTTACTGAACTATACTTTTTAATTGAAAGAGAGCTAAAATTAAAGTAGCAGATTGCCAAAATTATAAGGCAAATACATTTTGTGGTTAGGGCAGCTATAAGTTGCTTAGTGTCCCTAAAGATAATCAGAAGCATGGTAACATGTAGTTCTGCAGTATCAATGGTTATTGTCGTGTGCCACACTAATTTTACTCATCCATAAAATATTAATGATTGTGAAAGAATAAAAACTTAAGATTTTTTTTCTTGTAAGAATTTTAAAATTCTCTAATGGCAAATAGGTGTCTAACATACTCTGAAAGACAACAGCAGTAAGATACTCAGCTGCCTTTTACTTAAAACAAATAAAGAAATACACTTTTCACACAATTAACCAAACTAAAAATATCAAGAGACCAGGAGAGTAAATAGAAATTTAAGTCTGTGTCTTGCAATTATACATGTTTTGTATTTTACTATGTCTGTTGAAGTTGCTGTTGCAATTAACTTGAAGGCTCAAAAATCATGAATCAACTGCCCAGAATAACTGTCTTTTAATACACATATTTTCAATTTTACACATTGGGTTATTTTTATTTGACTTCTTCCTTCGAGAAATGTCGAAGTTCTTATAAAGGTTTTTTTTGCACACAGGAGTTCCACAACGTTATGTTAAAACAGGAAAAGATACATTTGTTTTATCATCTCAGATGTCCACAAATTCAGGTATTAATAACATGCAAAGAAGAGAATGAGGACTGAAATAAATATTATTTATCATAGTTTTTATATCCCATAACCACAAATAAGGGTGTATAAAATATCTTTATTGTAAGTCTTTTTCTCATCAAATATTATTATTCACATTTAACTCTCAACATTATGTGCTAATGCTACAGCTGTTTTACAAATCTTAATCTCCAGAAGGGACACTATATATTGAAATTAATTTTAAAAGCCACATGTAATTTTTAAATATTCCTTGTCCTCCAGCAAAAATGTGACCAATTAATGATTGTTTACCCTAGTGTTTCAAATGTAGGTTATACCAAATGATTAAAGCATTACTTTTAATTTTGTACATTTGGGATATTTGAGTTTTTTTCCTGATGTCTTTTCCTTCTGCATCTTTTTTCCTTTTGCCTGTTTTTCAAAATTCTTTTTCTCACCTCTTTTTCCTTCCACATTTAATAGTATGTAGAGGGAAACTTTCCCTTGTTTTGGCACTTGTGCCTTCATTTCCCTCCAGCCTTTCAGCCCTAAGTATACTTACTTCTTAAGAGAGTATTATTTGGTAGTTTTCTGGTTACCCTATGGTCTAAGGGATTTTTCCTCTGTTTCTATCTGTTCACTCCATTTCACAACTTTTCCTGCTTCTAATCCTTCCCAGACCTTTCCATATTTTTCCATCACAGGGGTGCTCTGAACTCTCTTCTGTTTCTCTAACAGCTTACTGTAGATCACCTTTATTGTAGTTCCATCACGTGACACAGACGTTTCTCCCTGTGCTTTTTTGTTTCCTACACACAGACACGTTCTGCCTGCAGTCACTGTATTTTACGTGTGTTGCCAAAATACATATTATTACAGTTACCAGATCCTTTCTTTTCCTCTCCTTGAAAAGAAACAAAGGACCGCCCAACAACATTTTTTTTAGTCATTTATTTTGTTCCTAAAGATAATAAATTAGTTCCTAATACAATAGCCATTCTAAGGATTTAGGACTTGTTTGGGTCCCTGTTCTGCTGTCTACTGAACAATCTGACACCAGCCAAGCTTATCTTCTGAGAAGCTCAACCTCTGCTTTTTAGTTTTGAACTACTTGGATTCAAGCTCTGCCTCTCCCCTCTAAATTTTAATTCAATGGCATTTATCATTAGTTAGTTTAGTCTTTGGAGAGAGTTAATCTGTAGTTTTCATCAGTGTTTCATTATTCTGTTTCATGATTTGTGATTTTGGGAAACTCAAGATTTTCTTTTTAGTGAGAAGGGAATGGAGGTTGAAATAGAATGAGAGACATCAGCCTATTCGTTATTTCATTCCACCTTTTTATGTAGCAGTTACATACGAAATACAAGAATCTAATGAGATTGCAGCAGTTTCATTAAGAGGATGGGGATGGAAGAAGACTACAACCTTACCACAAGAAACATTGATCAGTACTGACTTGTCCATGGATTTTTAATTTGCAACATTAAAATGGGGAAAAAAAATATCTCACAACCTGTTTAATCAGGGAGAAAAAAATGTTTTGTGGAGCCGTAAAAAGTTACATACCCTTTCAATCTGGCCTTGAATTGTTTCATAAGCATGAAAAACTACTTCTACAAAGAGAAATGTCCACAGTTTCCTTTTTCAGTGCCCAAGACCCAGGCATCAGCTACTCTGTAGAACATTTCTCATTGGCTAAACTAGAGTACAAAGAACCGAGAAAACGAGCTTAAGAATGGCAATAACTATTTTAGCACTTCAGTTGTTTCCTCACTGGCAAAGTTTGCAAACTATAAATCTACCCCTATAATCAGTATTCGCAATATAAAGTGTATTTTCACAGGAAAAAAAACCCAAACTGTTCAGTTTTTTCATAGAATCATAGAATCATAGAATGGTTAGGGTTGGAAGGAATCTTAAAGATCATCTAGTTCCAACTCTCCCGCCATGGGCAGGGACAACTTCCACTAGACCAGGTTGCTCAAAGCCTCATCCAGCCTGTCCTTGAACACCTCCAGGGATGGGGCATCCACAACTTCCCTGGGCAACCTGTTCCTGTGCCTCACCACCTTCAGAGTAAATAATTTCTTCCTAATACCTAATCTAAATCTACCCTCTCTCAGTTCCTTACCTCTTGTCCTATCACTACATTCCCTGACAAAGAGTGCTTCCCCATCTCTCCTGTATGCCCCCTTCAGGTACAGGTTGAGATAAGAACAATTTAATAACTAAACTACAATAATATTGAAAATAATACTATATACAAATATACAAATGAGTGATACACAATTATACTGCCACCCCCCCCCCCGCCATTGACCAAAGGCTCAGCCCGTTCCCAGCTAACGATCCTGGAGAAGGGAGAGTCTGAGTGATACACAGTGATACTGCCCCCCCCATGATAAAGAGTCAGCCTGTTCCCGGCTAATGGTCTCAGAACAGGGGGAGTCGATCCCAGAGCATGGAGGCATCCTGAAACCTCCCGGGGCACTCACAGAATGGAGTCAACAGTCTGAATGTCCCAGACCGAGAGCTGACCGGGGTGTGTGTGTGGGGGAGAAGGGGGGTGGGAAAGGCCTTGGGAGAGCGATCCGGAGCCAAAAGAGAGATCCGAAACCAAAAGGCACCGGAACCAGGAGAAAAGGGACGATCCTCTGGAAGGGTTCTCACCTATACACTGGGCATGATGTGTATGTTATGGAATAGATTATTGGTCACTCTGGTTCTCAATCTCGTAACAGAAGAACAAATCCTGGGCTAGTAGCTGGAGCTGTGCCCTCCCAGCCCCCCTTCCCCTCCCCTCCTCCAGCCCTGTCTGCGAAAAGCGAAGAGGCTGAAGGACCTTGTATATCCCAGCAATGATTATAACACATTCCTTTCTTATCAGCTCTTCTGAGTGCATATCCAAAACACATTATGAAGAAAGTTAACTCTGTCTCTGCTTAACCCAGGACACGGTAGTAACTAAAAATCTTGTTATTTTACCACCAGTGAAAGGATAGGGGAAGTAGTGACTGCTGTGACTGCTTCTGTGTATAGTTTTGCACATTCTATCATGTTCTGACAGCTCTCATACTACTTTTTTGTGTCTAACAAAAATCAAGTATTGTACCTTAGCTGATACTAATCTCCTGTGACAATACAGGTCAGTGATGTGCATAGGTGTATGAAGTATGGTTTAAAATGAAAATCTTGCATGTTAAAGATGCTAAAAAAGCTGCTTTCATTCAGTTCTGTTCCTGATACCTCTTAGAAATATATGTTATTCTCAAATCTCTACACCCAGAAGGATGACCTCAACATCAATAATCTTTTCGTCTTTGTACTTTATATTACTGGAAGTGTTTTCCTGTGTTAAGTGTTGCATTTTAAATATAGAAAACATGGACTAATAAATAATTCAATTCAATCATTCATCTTTCCTTTGTTTTCTACTTGTACTTCTTAAACAGATCCCAGCATACTAGGACTTTTCTCAGCACTGACTGGAAGTTGTCATATAGACACCATAATACAAATAATATATGTCTAATTTTATTGAACACAAATATTTAATACTTAGGAGAACATAAACATTTTCTCAGTTTTTTAGCCTGCAAATATTAGAAACAACACTAAACTTGTGGTGTTTGATGTCTTCATGGACTTATTGCTGGACATATAAACATGAACTTTGACCTCAGTTGTGTTCAAGTTGAATACGAATAAGAAACAAGTCCATGTATCACTGACATTTATCCAGAATTAAAGCAATATTATTGAAAATTAGTTTAGCCTGCAGTTGCTTTCTACTGTGAACTAAGAATGTTCAACCACTAGTGGCGTTTCTGTATGAATTATCAGTTTATTTTAGCCATGTAATTTTATTATATAGTATCGTTATCAATGTCACACACTGAACACACGTGAAAGACATATCTTTCCAGGAAGACGGTATTTTAATGTTTTTCATCACCTTCCAATCTTAACTGACAGTAACTCTCTTGCATTTAGCAAAAGAGAAGATGGATTTGTTTCCCAGTCTTTAATAATTTATTTTTGCATACTGGTGCCTTCTGAATGATACTCTTAAAAATAGGAGCAAGAATAGAGCAGCAATCAGCCCTAAAAGCATGTACATTCACTTGAATTGTCTGAACCTAGATCTAAAATGAAGGGCTCAGACCCATTTCTTCAGGAAATGTGCCATTTTGACTTGGAGTTGAAGCAACACATATAAAATGTATTTTGTAAGAACACATATTAATGCAAACTGCATTCTTTGTCAAAAGCATTGGCTGCTTTAACTACATGAAAAGGCATTTGACAAAGATAATAAGGACTTTGGACAGGAAGCTGAAAAGATAGGAGTCGACCATACCAGTAGCAATCCTGCTCACAGCTGAAGCATACCAACATTGCAAGGTGACACATTTACAGACTCATGCTGAACTCATCAGTAATCAGGAGTAACTAGTGAAGTCTCTAGAAGCTGGATCTCTGTCTTGACTAGAATGTAAAAGTTTCATGAAGCTTCTTATTCACAGACTTTTCCCCAGAACTATCCAGAACCGTATGGCTGAAGTATAAAAATTCATTCAAGATAAGAAATTAGATCAATATTAGAAGAAACATTTTAAAGAAAAAAAAAAATTGCCATGGGTTCAGCTGAAAACACAGTTAACTTTCTTCATAGTAGCTGGCAAGAGGCTGTGTTTTGGATTCGCACTAAGAAGAAAGCATGACATACACACCATGCCCAGTATATAGGTGAGGGCACTCTGGAAGCTTATCCCTTTTTGTTCTGGATGCCTTCTTGCTCCAGGTCAGCTCTTTTTTCCAGGTCGGCTCCCTCAGGGTCGTCCCTCTAGCCAGGTCATCTCCCTCTCTTGGTCAGATCTCAGTCTGGAATGCTCGGGGTCTTATCTTCATACAGGGAGTGCGCTTTTGGGACTCTCCCTGCTCCAGGATCTTTAGCCGGGAACAGGCTGAGCCTTGGTCATTGGGTGGGGGGGGCAGTATCACTGTGTATCACTTATTTATATATTTGTATATATTATTATTTTCAATATTATTGTAGTTTAGTTATTAAATTGTTCTTATCTCAACCCACGAGTCTTTTTTTCCCTTTACCCATTTAATTCTCTCCTCCATCCCTGGGAGCGAGGGGAGTGAGAGAGTGGTTGTGTGGGGTTGACTCCTAGCCAAGGGTAAACCCATCACACTAATTCATGTACCTGCACTGTTATGTGACAACATCCAAATCAGTGACATTGCTTACAATAAGAACTTTCAGGAAGGATTTTAATATATTAATTCCTATGACCTATTGTTATAATGACATGGATGGAATATCAGAATGTATGCATGGACTTCTGCATGGAGTATGGTGGAGTATGTATTCTAGCTCTTACATACTTCAGTTCTTACAGCTTCCTTACAGAAGCCCTCTTGCGTATTTTTAGTGAAATTGGATTCTCCAGAATGGAATGGGTATGAAGACAAGATATGAAAGTCTGAAAGTCTGATTTTTCTACCCTAAGTAGAAAATTAACCTAAAGAAATGAAGAGCTTCAGGACTATATGTACCTCCCACAGTAGGAGACAGCTGATCCTTCTCTGCTGCATGGAAGACCAACTGGAGTTTAGACCTGTTAGTGCTGGCTGATTGGAAAAGCGTGGAGTCTCACATGTTCAAGTGCTAGAGGTCACACAACTCACATCTTCAGTTGCTATGATTTTTATCCCTTGAGAGAGACCTGGCATGGTTGCTGACACCCTGCCTCCTGACACCCTGCCCCTGAACAACATCAGCACCATAGACAGGATGCTGTCTGCATTATCCACACAAAGTATGATTTTCTCATATTGCGCTACCGTTGGTGGAGCCAAGGGGCAACACAACTCTTACTTGCATTAAAAGGCATTTGCATGATTGGTTGTTGCCACGAGGTGACCCAGACACCAAGTTCCCCTGGCAGCCCACTGGAGCCATGACATCAGGCTCATTGTCACTCATCTTTCTTGATACATCAATAAAGCTTTGTTTTATAATGTGTTGTCAGGCTCCATTACTGCTCAGACCACAGTTGCTCCATTAGTCTGGTAAAAACACACCAGCATATACCATGACAACTACCCAGTATCTTTGCATCCTTCTGTACCATTGCTGTTACAGTCACAAGTGTATATAATGAACAGTGTGTACAAATTAAAAAGAAATAAAAATCAAAACCAAATGCAGAAAGAGATTGTTAGTGAGCTAAGCAGAAAGTTGCTGCAACAGTTGTGTTGCATTTGTCAAAGCTGTTTTGTGGAATTGGTTTTGTATTGGATTCAGCCAGGAGTTAAGACATCAAGAGCACAAAAGTTTCATGGGTCAAAGGAAAATCATTCTTGTGGAGTAAAATCTCACAGTAAGAAAGCTAAGAAATATGTCTGGGTTCGGTAAGATAGCACAGAATTTCTTGTTTCTTGTCAGATGAATTCCCTTGCAGTCTAAATTACTGCCTTATTTTCTTTCAATCATGTACCAAGAAATCAGCATTTGGTCTCCTTTTGTTAAGTAGATAGCATGTATTAAAAAGAGATAGTGTTTGAAAATTCCTTAGTGAACACAAAGAAGTTGACCACTGTGATGTCATGGCACAAAACCCAGCAAAACTCTCTTTTGTAGTTCAGGAATATCTATAGTAGCTTATCACACAGAAATTCAGCTTTGAGGGATGGAAGGTACTTTGGGGCATTTTTCAGGCTGGATGTAATTACATTTTTATGAATTCATCTTTCCTTGACAGGAAGACTTAGATGTGCTTGATTTGTGACTGGGATATAGACTTCAGTATAAATTCATTGGGTATTAAGAAACAGTTTGAGACACAAACCTCACAAAAAAGATCAGTCAAAGGAAACATGAAAAAAGGGGAAGGGCAAGAAAAGATTATGCAAGAGACTTGATTACTTGGAGAAAGAACTCATTCTCTTGCTAAGTCTGAATGATCCTGTGCACCAGTATTTTGGGAAAGCAAGGAATTAATTCCATTTGATCCTGAATTTTGTCCTGTTTTTTTCTTGGAAACATGGTATAGCTCAGAGATACATTATTCATGTATCTGAGTTTTTCAGCTTTGGGCTAGCTGAACAAACCACAAGAGACTGAGAATAAATCACTTTTACTTAACGATACAGAATGCCTGGCAATAAGTAGGATGCCAGATTCATAGAGCAAGTGGTGCAAAAAGATTGAAATAAAGTATTGGTTTTGGTTCACTGGTGAAGCTACACATTAAAATTACCTGGAAATAAATTCTTTTGGGGTCAAATTGAAATTACTCTTGATTATATAAAATTTTACTAAATCAAAAAATTTTGATTAATTTTCAAGGAATCTTTTATTTTAGATAAAAACAAAGGTAAAATTACTTATGTTTAAATCTAAACTTAGTTAACCAAATAATAAAACTATGTAATAACTAAACATTATACAACACAAATAATAAGGCTAAATAATAACCAATTTATGTTCATTATGCAAATACACTTTAACTTTCTTCATTTTTTCCCAGGGTTGTCCTCATTGAAATAATATTACAAGTGAAACATAAATTCATAGTTTTTGTTTCCTAAAAATTGTGTTTTGTAGACAAATTTTTGTCACCTGGTAATTATTATTCACCCTCAAAAAAAATCAAAATATACCTATCCTGCAATGTATAAAATTAATTGCAAGATTAAACAGGTGGCAACTTTTAATTGCTAATCCTGTATCTCTTAAATTTGCATATGTCCAAATCTCTTGATCAACTAACCTGTTCTTCTTCACAGACCATGTTTGTGTCCTCCATTTCTTTCACCATTTGGATGATAGGCTTCCTGAGATGTTCTTGTTCATTGCTTAACCCCACCTGGCTTTTCCTAGCAGAAGAGTCGACTCACAAATTCTGCTCGCAACTATTTAGTACATGGTAGCAATAACTGTTGTAATATAATGTGCAGAAGGAATTTCTTCATGTTTTTAAATCTTTCTCTTTTTTTTTCACTGACAGAAAAGAGGAACTTGCTGCAGTTACATAACAAATAATATATAAAAACAGCCTTTGGAACTTTGTTTTTGTTCATGAATGTTCCTTTTTTTGGGGCAGATTTGAAACTAGTGCTGTCTGCCTGTCTTTCCATCTTCAATTACTTATTTTCATTTATGTGCACAGTAGAAATAAACACCATCAGCAAGAAGTTGCTGCAGACAGCATCTTAAATGTCCTGTTTGAAGGACAGAACTGTAATAAAAACCTGAATGCTGTTTGAAAATCTTAACAGTGAAGGGGAAAGCCTATAAGATGAAAAGATGTAGTTTGGATTTATACTTTTTACTGTTTAATGTAAGATTACTTCCTACCCTTGCAGGAGCATGAATATACAGAGAGAATGCTAAATGTTGAAGCAATTCCATGAGAAAACAAATATTTAATTTGAGATCGCAAATGTTATTCAAAATGCTTGCTTTTATTTCTAGGAAGAATGTTGAGCTGGACATAGGGGTTAAAAATCCCTAATGCTGAAGAAGATCTTATACATTGGGCAAGTATGGAAGAGAGGGAGAAGGGACCTTAACTTGACATCGTATCATTTTTGAATAGTAATATTTTTTGTGATGATTGCCAAGCTGGGATTCACTTGAAACTCATCAGCATTTTTATAATGTCTTATTAACCTTGTTTGCTGAGACTGTTTAGCTGGCCAAATTAGATTTAATGGCAGAAATTTCTTTGGGGACTTTAGATGTGCTGGCATATGTACGTTTACTGGAGTTTAATGGAAATAATGAATATTTTCATCTTATGAACAGCATCTTCAGATGATGAGTGCTAAAAATGAATTACTTTTTGCATAATGGAGCTCTTAGAGAATGTCAGGAAAATGTGTCCTTTCCAATAATTTCCATGTTTTATGTCTCCCAGTACAAATATAAATCTTGAGAACTAGATAATCTGGCACTCCTGATACTACCAGTTTTGTGACTCTTGGAAACTCTGAGGATTTTTGTTTTTGTTGTCAATGATAATTCAGTTTCATCTCTCATTACAGATACAGTTTAATTGTTGAGTAGTGTAAAATTTTTATTTAGTCTGTGTGTCATTGCATAGGATTACAATTTTATCATATATAAATTGTAAAACTCAGTATGTATCTTCAGATTTCACGACAATAAACCAACAAAAGATTAAACTATCATAATTTACAGCTGAAAAGTGGCATCTAATCTAGCATGAGTTTCCACCGGAAAATTACATGTTAGAATAGAAGTATACCAC
>WKFP01014182.1:112457-123026 GCA_011057875.1 Pterocles orientalis
TTGTGGAATTGGTTTTGTATTGGATTCAGCCAGGAGTTAAGACATCAAGAGCACAAAAGTTTCATGGGTCAAAGGAAAATCATTCTTGTGGAGTAAAATCTCACAGTAAGAAAGCTAAGAAATATGACTGGGTTCGGTAAGATAGCACAGAATTTCTTGTTTCTTGTCAGATGAATTCCCTTGCAGTCTAAATTACTGCCTTATCTTCTTTCAATCATGTACCAAGAAATCAGCATTTGGTCTCCTTTTGTTAAGTAGATAGTATGTATTAAAAAGAGATAATGTTTGAAAATTCCTTAGTGAACACAAAAAAGTTGACCACCATGATGTCATGGAACAAAACCCAGCAAAACTCTCTTTTGTAGTTCAGGAATATCTATAGTAGCTTATCACACAGAAATTCAGCTTTGAGGGATGGAAGGTACTTCGGGGCATTTTTCAGGCTGGATGTAATTACATTTTTATGAATTCATCTTTCCTTGACAGGAAGACTTAGATGTGCTTGATTTGTGACTGGGATATAGACTTCAGTATAAATTCATCGGGTATTAAGAAACAGTTTGAGACACAAACCTCACAAAAAAGATCAGTCAAAGGAAACATGAAAAAAGGGTAAGGGCAAGAAAAGATTATGCAAGAGACTTGATTACTTGGAGAAAGAACTCATTCTCTTGCTAAGTCTGAATGATCCTGTGCACCAGTATTTTGGGAAAGCAAGAAATTAATTCCATTTGATCCTGAATTTTGTCCTGTTTTTTTCTTGGAAACATGGTATAGCTCAGAGATACATTATTCATGTATCTGAGTTTTTCAGCTTTGGGCTAGCTGAACAAACCACAAGAGACTGAGAATAAATCACTTTTACTTAACGATACAGAATGCCTGGCAATAAGTAGGATGCCAGATTCATAGAGCAAGTGGTGCAAAAAGATTGAAATAAAGTATTGGTTTTGGTTCACTGGTGAAGCTACACATTAAAATTACCTGGAAATAAATTCTTTTGGGGTCAAATTGAAATTACTCTTGATTATACAAAATTTTACTAAACCAAAATATTTTGATTAATTTTCAAGGAATCTTTTATTTTAGATAAAAACAAAGGTAAAATTGCTTATGTTTAAATCTAAACTTAGTTAACTAAATAATAAAACTATGTAATAACTAAACATTATACAACACAAATAAGAAGGCTAAATAATAACCAATTTATGTTCATTATGCAAATACACTTTAACTTTCTTCCATTTTTTCCCAGGGTTGTCCTCATTGAAATAATATTACAATATCCCTGCATATGGCGGGGGGGTTGAAACTAGATGATCACTATGGTCCTTTTCAACCCAGGCCATTCTATGATTCTACAAGTGAAACATAAATTCATAGTTTTTGTTTCCCAAAAAGTGTGTTTTGTAGACAAAAAATTTGTCACCTGGTAATTATTATTCACTCTCCAAAAAAAAAAAAAATCAGAATATACCTATCCTGCAATGTATAAAATTAATTGCAAGATTAAACAGGTGGCAACTTTTAATTGCTACTTCTGTATCTCTTAAATTTGCATATGTCCAAATCTCTTGATCAACTAATCTGTTCTTCTTCACAGACCATGTTTGTGTCCTCCATTTCTTTCGCCATTTGGATGATAGGCTTCCTGAGATATTCTTGTTCATTGCTTAACCCCACCTGGCCTTTCCTAGCAGAAGAGTCGACTCACAAATTCTGCTTGCAACTGTTTAGTACATGGTAGCAATAACTGTTGCAATACAATGTGCAGCAGAAGTTTCTTCATGTTTTTAAATATTTCTCTTTTTTTTCACTGACAGAAAAGAGGAACTTGCTGCAGTTACATAACAAATAATATATAAAAACAGCCTTTGGAACTTTGTTTTCATTCATGAATGTTCCTTTATTGGGGCAGATTTGAAACTAGTGCTGTCTGCCTGTCTTTCCGTCTTCAATTACTTATTTTCATTTATGTGCACAGTAGAAATAAACACCATCAGCAAGAAGTTGCTGCAGACAGCATCTTAAATGTCCTGTTTGAAGGATAGAAACGTAATAAAAACCTGAATGCTATTTGAAAATCCTAACAGTGAAGAGGAAAGCCTATAAGATGAAAAGATGTAGTTTGGATTTATACTTTTTACTGTTTAATATAAGATTACTTCCTACCCTTGCAGGAGCATGAATATACAGAGAGAATGCTAAATGTTGAAGCAATTCCATGAGAAACCAAATATTTAATTTGAGATCCTAAATGTTATTCAAAATGCTTGCTTTTATTTCTAGGAAGAATGTTGAGCTAGACATAGGGGTTAAAAATCCCTAATGCTGAAGAAGATCTTATACATTGGGCAAGTATGGAAGAGAGGGAGAAGGGACCTTAACTTGACATCATATCATTTTTGAATAGTAATATTTTTTGTGATGATTGCCAAGCTGGGATTCACTTGAAACTCATCAGCACTTTTATAATGTCTTATTAACCTTGTTTGCTGAGATTGTTTAGCTGGCCAAATTAGATTTAATGGCAGAAATTTCTTTGGGGACTTTAGATGTGCTGGCATATGTACATTTACTGGAGTTTAATGGAAATAATGAATATTTTCATCTTATGAACAGCATCTTCAGATGATGAGTGCTAAAAATGAATTACTTTTTGCATAATGGAGCTCTTAGAGAATGTCAGGAAAATGTGTCCTTTCCAATAATTTCCATGTTTTATGTCTCCCAGTACAAATATAAATCTTGAGAACTAGATAATCTGGCACTCCTGATACTACCAGTTTTGTGACTCTTGGAAACTCTGAGGATTTTTGTTTTTGTTGTCAATGATAATTCAGTTTCATCTCTCATTACAGATACAGTTTAATTGTTGAGTAGTGTAAAATTTTTATTTAGTCTGTGTGTCATTGCATAGGATTACAATTTTATCATATATAAATTGTAAAACTCAGTATGTATCTTCAGATTTCACGACAATAAACCAACAAAAGATTAAACTATCATAATTTACAGCTGAAAAGTGGCATCTAATCTAGCATGAGTTTCCACCGGAAAATTACATGTTAGAATAGAAGTATACCACCCATCTTTGATGGGTGTAATTTATGACAATACTTAAAGGGCATGATTCACTACAGTGTCACCATGGTAGTTTCTTCTATTTTTTTCCAGATAATTAGAAATATCTGATATATATTTTTTGTCTAGAAAAGGACTTCAATCCTTCTACCATTGATTCATCATGTGATTACTTCATTGTAACGTCATAATATATTTTTTAATAGAGAGAAGGGAGAGGAGTTTCTTAAAAAAAATCATCTTCTTCCCATAAAGCATTTCTGAAAAAAGGCTACCTTAGAAAACACAGACACATTTTTATTCTAACCAAAATACTATCTTTTCCATTTCTAACCCACTGAAATGCTTATCACTGTTGGCAGCTGGTGATAAAAATCCGACAGACATTAACCACTGGAATTTGAAGAAAGTACCTGGGGACGCTGTCATGGCCTCATCCCTCTGCTCCTCCCGCCCCCCGCTCCACCCCCTGCGATGTTGTTTGTCGGTGTTTACCTCTCAACATTTTGGGCAGAAGATTTTCTGAAGAAGAGGCTCCATCATGTCTACAAAGAGCTCCGTCAGAGCATGTTGGAAGAAAAGTTCTTTTGTGAATGAACATTATCAAGTTGTTAATGTTCTGAGTGACGGCATACCTGTTGAGGTGCTACATGGCTACTAGGGGTTGGAGTCCTCTCCCCGGTGGAGAACCAGCTGCCCCTCCTGAAGGCAACCTGAATACAGGGCTGTTGCCCCTCCCTGAGGGGTGGTCCTGGATGGAATGAACAGTATAAAAGGTGAGCCCAACCACCTACTCCACGTAGACCAGCCACCCATCCCCGCAACCCCCCCCCCGTCCACCCTGTGAAAGAAGATTCTGCTTGAAGATTTCTGCTTGAGGTGAAGATTTCTAAAGACTGACACGTGCTGGAGCGCTGGATTGGTGCTGTTCTCTATGTCTCCATGTTTGTCTCTGTCTCTCTGTATCTCTTTCTGCCCCTCTTTCTTACCTCTCAACTCTTTCTTACTCTGTCTTCTGTCTGATTTTTTCATCCAAATAATGATTGAGTGTTATTTGGTGCTTGCTTAATGAATAAGTGATGTTTGGTGATAATTGATAAGTGTGATTTGGTCCTTTACTCTGAGCAGTTGATTAGTGATGTTTTTGCAGTCGTTGAGGTAAATAAAATTGTGTTGTATTGTTCCTTGAGTCATTGTCTGACTCCACCTAGCTGGTGCTCCTTTCTGGGGAACCACAAAAACCCTCTCTTGACTATCCACTGTAGTGGGGTGACACAGCTGTTCCCTGTGAGGGATACTATTGATAAAAGGGACTAATTACAATCACTAATAGAGATATGGGATTCTGACACAGAATTGTGTAAATATTCCTAGACAAGATTTTCCAACAAGACTCACTTTTCAGACTTTTCCAGCTCTTCAAATTTTCTGTGCAAAATTGCACTGTTACTGAGCCTCAGCCACAGCCAGCAAGCATTCACTGAAGTTGATTTAGGAAGATTGTAAAGGTGACATTTAAACCCTATTGCATCTCTGCTGCAATCCTGGGTCATCTGGCAGCTCTTACCCATGCTCACTGCCAGTGAACAAATATGTTGTTAAAAATCCAGGGATCACAAGGTTTTAAGTGAGCCCATGTCCTCCTCTGTTCTGTGTATTTGGATGGTGCAGAAGCAAGTATCTCTAATACATACTTTCGGAACAGAAGGTTTTCTTAGATTGTCACTGAAGAACTTTGGGTTTTGATTTCTACCACCCCACACCCACAAAGAATGATTGCTTGCAAAGGAGGAGCTAAGCTATATTTAATCCTATTTATCATTTAAAATACCTTTATTTTCTTCCATTTCTAGAAAGGCATAAAAATATCAGATTAGGCTTCCCTTATTCTTTACAGAGTGTTGTATCTAGATTTGACAGCCAGTCCTCAAAGGCAGGTAACCACATCAGCCCAATAAAACCACACCACTGAAATGCAGCTCTCTAGTAACCTTTATGTCATGTCACTAATATCAATGATCAATTCTGCATACTTGCTCATGAAGGAAAGGGGTACTTGTGCTACTCAGTAGGACTTATTACACTCTTACATATTCAATCTAGAGGCAGACCAACCTGTGCTATCAGATATTGTCAACTTTGATGATTCTGCATAGTTAAATTTAGTGATCCCTAAACAAGGTTAACTAGTTTTCCTGTAGCTTTTTAAAATTATTATTATTATTTAATTTGAAAATATAACCATTCAGTAAACTATATATCAAAGTATATCTTTGGTAACCTGTTTATTTCATGGGACACATATTCCCAGATCTTGACAAAATGTGTTTTCATATCTAATCTGCGAATCATCCATTAAGTTGTTTTGGGTCTTTTTTTCATATGAAAATTAATATTCTCTGAAAACATAATATTGTACTTAAACTCATTTGATGCTTTTCAGCCTACAGAGCAGCAACAAATAATTTATCCTGAGATCCTAAGAAAGGTCTATGAAATCAATCTTTTTATTTGATTTTTTTTTTCCAAATTTGTAGCACCAACAGAAGGCCCGAAGATGCTAAGATCACCACAAATGTTTCTAAAATTTTAAATGGAGTAGATGTTAAGACTGAAAATGCTTTCCCCACTCAGGGTATTAGCAGTGCATTCAATTTGTTTGTAGCCAGCTGGCCAATAGAAAAGTATGAGGAATCTATAAAATTTATATTACACAGTGGGAATACGTAGACGATGTCTAGATTGAATTTGGTATCTATATTTACATTTATATTCCCATTGCTGGACTTGAGAGTCCCCTGTGGCTGCATCTCTTTTTGTATGGATACGCGTCCTCAATATGCACAAAAAAATTGTTAAAAACCAAAAGAAAGTATAAGTGGAGGGAAGGCAGGGAAGTGTCCATTTATCTGTGTTATTATAGGTCCTACAGGATCCTATCATTCTAGCTACTGTACAAACAGACAGTATGAAAGCAGTCCTTGCCCCAAGGAGATGGTAATTGGATGCATTGCTGACATATAAGTAAAAAATAACAACTCATGTTAAAGAACTAACATATGTTCTTCATGTGTGAAGCAAAAATTAAAAAAAAAAAAAAAGAAAGCAGAGGACAGAAAGACTGGAACAGGTTGCCCAGGGAGGTGGTAGGTGTCCTGTCCCTGGAAACATTCAAGGTCAGGGTGGATAGGGCTCTGGACAACCTGATCTAGTGGAAGATGTCCCCGCTTACCGCAGGGGGACTGGACGAGATGACCTCCATAGTCTTCCAAGTCAAACTATTCTATGATTCTGTGATTCTATAACTATTATAAACAATTGTTCAGGGGAAGCAAATAGCCATCCGGCCCAGTCACTACATTATATGGTTTTTAAAAAAGGAATTTTGCAGTTCAGAGTTGATTTTAAACACCCTCTTCTTGGATGTCAGCTGGTAGTACTCTGGTAGTAATTCTGTTATCTTAAAAATGAAATATCAAGTCACTTCAGAGAGGAAAGCTGTGCAATGAAATTATTTCATTCCCTGCTGATGATGTCAATGAGCATTTGGCCATAGAAAATACAGGTATCATTTTGAGGTGCTTTGATGTTTCAGAATTAGAGACATGGACCCTAGTTCTTAATAATACTTATTTGTGTATTTTCCTTTTATTTCTTTCAATCCATTATTTTGCCTATTACTCTCAGTAAAACTAAAAATGAACTCTCACTAATTTACTTTTCAAATTCATGTGAATTTTAAAAAGCAATACTTCAGTCATAAGAACAACATGTCTGAGGATCAGTTGAACAAAATCATAGTGTTCGCTTTCAGCTGAGAACTGTAGAGTACAACAGTATATGCTTCTAAGATGTTAGAGTGCTACAAATTTTGTGCATGGAGACAACTTTAACATATTTGAAAAACAGGATGGAATAAAACACAAACATATGTTAGTTTGTGCATATATGCAGTGTAAATCTAAATGTTCACTGCAATATTTTACTGAGGAGAGCTTATTTTCTCCCATATGACTATTTTTTAAACTTCCTGTATTTTCTTTTTTTGTGGTTAAATCTATCTTTGATGACAGTATGTTCAATATAGACTAGGCTTTTTTTGTCCTATTGTTACATGACACCCAGGAATAACAAGTGGTCAATTATCTTTTACCTATCACCATCAGAAAGGAAATTCAATTTACTTGCATCTTCTGTCATCAAAGTACAAAGGATGTTTCCTAACCTCAGTGACACTTTAATTAGCACGATGGTGGAAAGCAGTATTTTCTGTCGTTAGGTACTTTAGAGGCTTTGGCGTGTAAATCATGATTTTCTGCTGTAGTTTGAATGGACTAGAAAATATTCTTCTCATGACCCACTGAAGTATTCTATCTTCTACAAGCTTGAAACCTATAGCTGAAGAGAGCACTGGAATAGACACATTTTCCCATGTCATTTCAAGATAATTTTATGTAAAAAAGGTTCATTTAGAGTATCAGAATGTAGATATTCAATATAGAATGTCTCAGTTTCAAATATAGTGAAAGTAGTGATGTGGATGGTCCATTCCAAAACAGATTGTTTCTGGTTTTATTTTGTTGTATCCTTTTGATAATGTTTCTTTTTAGTTGCCAAAAGCATTTATAACCTGTGATAAGTCCTTTTCAGTATACATTTGGTCTCATTCAAAATGTATAAAAGTCATTTTGACTTGTTGGTCTTTAGACAACCTTTATCGCTTCAGTGCAGGTTAAGTAGACTCTTTGATTTACTTTGCAAACAAGTCACAAAAGAAAAAAGTCCAAGACAGAGAATGAGTGGTGAGAAAACCAGCTCAAAAGGTGGGTCAGTACACAGCCAGCACTAGTTGAGTCAGTAGTTGTTATTTCTTAGGCAGCTTCATTGCTTTCACTTGCATTTAAAAAATATGTGCTTTTTTACAACAGAATATGTAGACCCATATATTGTTATTAAATTAGATATTATTCTGATAGGCACTCTTAAAAAACTTGACAGATCATGCCAGTTTCAAACTTCAAAACCTCTTCACTGTATCAATATTCACTAAGAATGCACGTTGACAGTTACTATCAATCATTATCACTACACACCCAAAACAACTAGTCCTTAGACAAAACTATCCTAAATTAGCTGTGAGTACACAATGTTGCAAAACTCATACCTTTCTAGTTAGCACTGATGTGTATGGTCCGTGATGGTACTTAGTCAATGAGATAAAGGTTATTGGGCTTGAGAGCTCATGAAGTAGGGAAGCCGGGACCTAAATGGGCTGAGATCTTTCTTCTCCTCCTGTCCTCACTCGTTGGTGTTTTGTGCTGCTCTGAACCTTCTCCAAATGAAAAGGGAGTGTTCTTACCAGCTCTTGGTATTTTAATTTCCCATATCAGGATTTTTAGCTTCTCTAATTCTAAAGGATCATTTTGGTACCATCAGACATTTTTCCCATTTGTTTTGCAGAATGCTTTTGATTTTACCAGACATCTTTCTTGTCTGCTCCACATCCTTCATTGTTATCTTGCATATTTTACTACTTGCACATGTTTTTCTGCAATTGTTTTTGCAACTATACCACAAGTCTCCATCTACCATGTGTGGCTAGGGTTGTTAATTATATAATTAAGCTTATCCATATTACAAAGTGTTAATGGTGGTATTTCAATGTTACAAATCACTCATACATTTTTACTGGTTTAGCCTGCTTATACCTTGCTTCAAAGCAAACAGTATGCTAAGCTTGCTTCTACTTTTTGGGTGCAGTGGGCCTCTGTTTTCTCTAAAGTTCTAGCTTCCTTCAACTGAGAGGGAGTGCTTATCTATTCAGCACAGACAAAATTTCATTCCCAAAAAGTCATGGAAAAATAAGCTGGAATAAACCCCAGCTACACAGTTACAAGTAAACATCATTCTATACAGTTTTTATGCAAGGTTTGTGTGGCTGGTGCTGTCATTTAGGCAATGACTAAGTTAGATGATATTTAATAACTACATTAGGCTCAGGTAAACATCTGACTAGATTTGATTTTTTTAAAAAATAGCAGAAAAGCCAATGGTTAATGGAGGGACAGGTATTATGATAATAAGTCATGTTAAACTTTTCATGAAGGACATAAACTATTAAATATCGCTGTTCCAAAAGGTTTCAGTCTGCCATTCTTTGCATCCCTTTCACCTCAGGTAATGATTAATAGTGTCTGAGAGGGCGTAGAAGCCCTTTTTCACTGACTGCCAAAAATACAGATATGAAAGCTGTGAAGCCCTATTATTGCTTTGAATTAGCTGCTAGATTGGCTGATTCATTCCTTTCTGTCCTAGATTTTTTGTCCAAGATTCAGAGTTTTGCATATAAATGCACCAATCATACCAGTAGACATGAGACAGCTATAAAACTTCATGTCCACCCCCTGATGTCAGCACCAGGATATGTGATATTGTATTGGCATTCGTTGGCTCTGATGACACTGAAAAATCCATGTTGAAGTCAATTTAAATATGGTTTTGTTAATAAATAATCTAGTACCAAACAGTTTTCCCCCTTTTTCTAAGCCATCTTTTTAGACATTAAGGAAATAATGTACTGCTGTACTGTCTTGAAAGGATGGAGCACAGAAAGAAAAAGAAAAATCCTGGAAAATCTCAGGTTACTCTGTAGTGCTGCTCAACCAACACGGAAAAGTGTGGAGGCTCTTCAAACTGTGGAAGCTACCCAGAAACATAACCAGTCTGCGTTGTACCATTATAAATAAATGGGTAGCAGAACTTCAGTTTTGTTCCTATGTCTTTTCATGCAGAAGCATTATTTCCATTGATAAAAAAGGAAGCTAAGGCATGAGATCAGTTCAGTGATTTGCACATTACCACATTGAAAGCTCAGACTCAAACATGTGACTGAGTTCAGATCTCTAACTCTCCAGCCTAGAGCTCTTAAGACCTTGCAGTGGACCCATTTGTTCATTTGGTCATTACCCTACTATAACTATATTTTTCAATTGCATAAGCAAAATTCCACAAGAATTTGAAACTACAGGGTGGAGGTTGATCTGCCTCTGGTATTTGCTGACGAAGGTTGTCAGAAACAAATGAAACTATGACAATTTAATATTAGCTGAGGTTCTGACTCTATGCCTATAGATAGTTGATAAATTCTCTTGTCCTTTATTGATTTTTTCAGCATAAGTGTCCTGGGTCCAGCTGGGATAGGGTTAATTCCTCACAGAAGCTGGGAGGTGGGCATAGCCAAAGGGATATTCGATACCATGCTGGTGTCATGCCCAGGATATAAAGGGAAGCTATGCCGGAGAAGGGTCTCTTTTGTGAAGTCCTTGGTGGTGAGACATTCATTGTATCAGTGTTTTCCATTGTATTCTATATCTTGTCTTGTTACATTCTCCTTTCTTTTGCTTTCCTTGTGTGGTATTATTAAAAATCCGTCGTTATCTCAACTCACGAGGTTCCACCTTTTTTTTTTCTTATCCTTCCCCATCT